>VWZI01020604.1:1951232-2110104 GCA_013396835.1 Psilopogon haemacephalus | reverse complement strand
GTCACGGAGGGCCGGGGCTACCCCGGCAACGGCCGCCCCGCGGGTCGGAACGAGCGCCTCCCGCCACCGCGCTGCCCGTTCGGCCCCGCGGAAAGCCGTCCTCCGCCAGGCAGCGGGCCGGGGGCGCCCGAAGCGGGAGCGCTGCTTACACCGGGAGCGCTGCCACCTCTCCTTCCCGGCCGCGCACAGCCGCTAGCAGCCCATTCCCCACCGCCGCTCGGCGCTTCAGCCAAGCCCTACCGGGATCCAGGGCGGGCCCGGCGCGGCGGCGGCGCGCACGAAGCCAATGGCCGGGGAGCGAGCCAGCAGGCAGAGAGGCGCCGCGGAGGCGGAGCCTGCCGCCGCTTATAGGGGCCGGGCCGGGCGGCGCCCGGGAGCCCGCGGGCGCTCTCCGCCATGTGACTCCGCAGAGCACAGCTGGGAAGCGTTCGGCGGGGCAGAACGGCGGCACAGCGGGAGCCGGGAACAGAGCTTCACGGCTTTTGTTCTCCGGAGCTTTACCCTTCGCGGCGCTTTGTCATTTCTCCTCGGCATTTGGCACTTCCGATCGCCGGGAGCGCAGCCGCCGTTCAGCGCGCTGCGGAAAGAGCTGCCCCGATTCGCCTGCACGGTGGCAATAGCAAGCGAGAAGCGATGCTGCCTGTCTCCCGGGACCGCCGGCAGCCCGCCCGGGCTCCCGGAGGCGTCGGCGCCGTCTGAGCAAGGCGGCGGGGACGCGGGGCGGGTGAGAGAGCGCTGAATCCTTGCGCGACCCGAAACCGCCCGTGGCCATGTGTGCTGGTGGCGTCCGGCTTGGACAGCTCGCCGGGCCCGGTACCGGGTGATCGCGGCGGAGCAGCAGCAGGGCAGAGCCGCGGGGACGCAGCCCCGCGCCGCCGCTGGGGCCATGGTGAAGGAGGAGTGTAAAGCGCTGCTGGACGCGCTCAACAAGGTGACCGCCTGCTACCGGCACATGGTGCTGACCATCGGCGGCACCTCGGACTCCCAGAACCTGCGGGAGGAGCTCAAGAAAACCCGGCAGAAGGCCCAGGAGCTGGCGGTGGCCAACAGGAACAAGCTCACCACGGTGCTGAAGGACAAAACCGTGAGTAAGGAGGATAAAGCCGAATTCGAGAGGCTATGGGTGATTTTCTCCACGTGCCTAGAGATCCTGGAGATCGATATGAGGAGAGCTCTGGAGCTAGGTCAGGAGTTCCCGCTCAACGTCCCCAAAAAGCACCTGATCCAGACAGGCATGAGCGGGGGAACCTCCGGCGTGGCCGCCAGGGCAATGAGCGTCCAGAACATGAAATACGAGGCTGAGCACAATATAGACGTGGTGGATTTGAAAGACCTCGAGAACGAAATCAACCAGGTAGGAGAGATGATGTACGAGATGGAAATGAAGGTCAATGTTCCCCAGTGGACAGTAGAGGCTAAGCAAGACCCAGGGGCCGAGTTAAAATCCACCATCAGTGTGGGCGCTTCTTCTATTGGTATGATCTCTGTGGAGGAAAACAAATCCTTCTGCGATATCAGCAAGGTTCTGGCTGGAATTATTTTCTCCGCTGTGCTCATTATCGCTATTGTCCTGGCAGTGTGCGTGGTAAAACTCTCTTAGGGTGGAACAGGCTCTGAGAAGAGCAAACCCTCTCCCGTCTCTTTGGAACGTTTCATGGCTTACCTTTAATGTCAAAACGGGTCACTTGGATGAGCTGAGAATTTAAACCTAACACGGGGGAAAAAAAAAAAAAAACTTTGCCTCTAATATCCTAAAATGCATGATTTTTCTTTTGAAGAAGAGATGTAAATCAGCCTGCAGAATAGGATGTCTTCGTCTGCTGGACTCGTAGGAGTTAACAGTGAAGTATCAGGGTATTACCAGTACAGGCTATTACGGGGATTTGACTGCTATTAATAGTAGTCTGTGGGTTTTGTTCTTGAATAGGCTCTGATGTTTGCTGCTGTTCACTGTTTATAGTATTTGAGGTAACAGATTTGGAGGCTAACGCGGGTGTTCTGTCCGACAAAGCAAGTAGAACTGGGGGGGGGAAGTGTTCATCAAATACACAAAATATTTCAGTGGAGGAAACAGGGAAAGATTAAAGCATTTTATTAAATAATACAAACAACCCCGAATTTAGGCGAGTTAGTGGTTGATGAGGGAGGGCGACGTGGAGGATGGGGTAAACCCAACACCAAATAGTATTTGCTTATTTAGACTGGAGTGTACAGAACCCGGTTGCATGGGCTGACACAGCACTCCAAATGACTAATCGCTTTCTAAACCCAGAGGGAAAAAGGAGGAGTAGCATATTGAGAAAAATACTAGCAAGCCTGAAGGTTCTCATCCATGTCTTTCTCTGTGGAAAGGCTGATTCTTTCCCTTGCCATAGAAGCAAATAGCTTGCACTTCACATTTAACTTCGAATATAGGAGCAATGAATATTCCCACATCAGAAGCGACAATTTCTGAAAATAGATTCTGGCAAACAAACATTAATTACAGCAAACATCCCCTCTCATGTTGCCAGGCAAGGACTGATTCCTGGATGTGTACAGTCACGTTTCTGCAGGCTGACTTTTTTGCCAAAAAAGCCAGGCAAAGCTAGAAACGTCTCAGCCTCACGATTAACTTGGGAAACGGGAAGCTGTGGGATCGGTCCAGTTTGATACGCTGCAATTCTGGAAAGCAAATTAAAGAGCAGCATGAAACTTCCCAGCGCTTCCCTACAAAACTGTCAGTTTTAAAGTGTACAACTCAGGGGAACAGACACTAACTTTGCAGAGAATCTCTGTCATGTTTTGTAAGAGGACTTGTGTATTATGGTATTTATTATGTTACTTAGGGAGGTAAATGTCTTCTATGACTGTGAGCACAGGTTGCCCCTTCAGCAGTGCTTGGCACCTAACTTATAGTGCCATAGGTATATGGGGCACTCCACAGGCAGATAGACCCTGTCATTGCGGTTTTTATAAGTTACTGCTTTTCTGCATTGATTATTATGGACACATTATCAAAGGTATCAATTGGAGATGTTTTGTGACGCTACTAGATAATAGTCTTCATGCCTGTTAAATAAAAATATGTTGACAACCCTCATTAAGTGCTAATGTTTTTTAATTAAGAACTAAGCATACTTAGAAAAACTGCAGCAAACAGCTTTAAGTTTTAAAGAACCTGGTTTGGGGAGGAAAAGAGTGTGACAAATTTGAATCTCCTTATTTGAAGGTGAAGAGAAATAGTAAGTGGAGGCCTGAATGAAAGGAGAAGAACATGAGTTCTGCACACTACTCTAGTGTTGCTCCATTCTTGTGGAAGTTAACAGCCTGAGCTGACTGCATGTTTCTTTCTACTGTATTAAACCAATTCCATGGGTTCACAGAGATCCCCAACAGCCTACTGACCAAGTCAAGTCTTCGGGTTTTGGTGCTGCTGATCCAGTCTGTCTAGATGAGGTGTTAATTGCTCTGTGTCTCCTTCACAATCATGTTGAGTCAAGCTACTTGTGGACAGCAGCAAAGGCACCACTAGTGACTGAAGAGCTGTGGGTATTTTCACTCTTCGCAATTACCTTTGACTTAGTCCCCAGGAAGGTGGATTCTGCTCTGTGCTTCTTGAAAACTCTCTTCCCTTTGAAACCAGATTGCTTAAACACATGTTCTGAAAACAATCAGTAATTCAAGTCTGGGTTTTGGTGGATAAGTAAAATATAATACCTACAGCATTCGTTATCTTTTATCCTGTTGTCCTGAAGCAAGTGCCCTGTCTATCCAGGGTTAGCTGTGCAGAAGAATTTTTAGGAATAGGTATTCTCATCTCCAGAAGCAAGCCTCAGGGGGTTGGCAAACTGTATATTTTCAGTCTGTTGTGTTTTTTGGTCTGTCTTGTTTTTGGGGGGTTTTGGCACAGGACTCAAAGAATTAATGCAAGAAGCCTGTCATTATGTAAATCTTAATTCAATATGAATATGCACACAACTCATATTTGAAAGTTTGGGCCCTGGAATCAAATCTTAAGACAAAGCTGACTGTGAATTGATTGATCACTAATTTGTTCTTAGAAATCAGTATCACCTTACATTTAGGCTACCTGGAATGGAATGATTCTGTAGGGTTGAAGAGGCTTGGCACCACCTCAGTGGATGATGCTCCTGCCATTGGTATGCTTGATGTGACAGAAGGGCAGGCATGACAGCACACCACAACAAAACACGACCAAACCACCAGTGCCAGAGGGACTGGTCTGTCCCTTAGCTTAAGAAGTGAAAAGAGCTATAGAGTTGCAGTCTTCGTTATTTTCCCCATTGCAACTGGAAGGGGACTGGAAATGTTGGTTGTAAGTGGCAAATGGATAGTCAAAGTACTCCATCGTCAACTAGCATGCTGATAATGCAAACACTCCCCTGCTTAGTGTCCTCAGTACAAAAGATGGTCATTGCTTTATTTCCGTGCTGCTCCACTTCTGTCTTTTCTCACATGACACATTAAATTTGCTGTATACTAACATCTTATTCCTGACTCGAATTACACGGGTTTACAGGTGCTATGCTTGACACTTTGAATAATTCAAACTTCTTACTGTAACTACTAAAGTTAAAATACATTCTTGTAATTTACTGGTTGGCTTGCAGCATAATTAAAATGAAACAAAACCTGGCATGTTAACATGGCTTGTCAGTAACCAGAAAGTTCCTATTTAAATAATAGGAATAAAAATAACAAGCTAAGCCTTCTCCTCACAGGTTTTGTGATATAAATGCACCCTTCTCAAGCTCCCAAAGTTCAATATAGTGATACATCTTAATTTATACCGCAAGGGAAGCAGCAGTCTGAACAGTCAACAAATTTCTGCCTTAGGAAACAGCTACAGTAACATCCGGGACACCAGGGGTGATATTGCCTTCAGCATGGCAGGTCCTGTGCTGTTCAGAGTGAACCACTGGCTTCAGCAGCTGAAAACTAGAGCACACCAGACTAGGCCACCGTGTTACGTCCTCAGTGTGTCAGGCTCCAAGCTCTGCCTCCCTTCAGCCAGCAAAGCTCACATTTACTTAAGCAAAAGTCATACAGAACCTAAGGAGTGTGAAATGTGGTTCTTTGGTATTGATGACAACAATGATCAGCAGTTGTATGAGCATTATACAAGGACACAGTAGCTTTGAAGGAGATATCATACAGTAACAGCATGCAGGTGCAGAAACCAACTTGTGCAAAACAGAATTTAGCTAGCTACAGGAATGAAAGACATTTACTGTATAAAACTTATAGAACAATAGGGCCTCTTTGGACGTCCTGACCTTGCTCAACAGCTGCATAGCAACAGGATGCTGAAATTAGGGAACTTATCTGGATAGAACTAGGATTTTGCTAACTGCAAGGACACTGAGTCACGTCAGCTGCCTGATAGTTGTTCACCAATGATGAGCTTCGCTTTTGCAATATGTATGAGCCTCATTAATGTGACTATATCATTGTGAGCTTATGATTAATAAAATTTGAGACTTGTTGATCATCATAGGGTGAGCTTGTCTCCCGTCGTTTTTCCCACATTTTCCTTCTCTTAGAAGGTCTGTGTTACGTACGTGTTGCAGAAATACCTTGTATTTAAGTGCCAATGGAACTCCTAGTCAACATATTTACCCTTCACAGATTTTCATTATGTAAAAAGTCATTCAGTAAGACCAGTGGATTACAGATCTCTAAGTGCTGTCTCTCAATACGATTATGTAAGTCTGTTAATGCAGGAAGAGATCGGGACAAAATAGTAGTCTACACGTGAGCAGATTTGCTATGGTAAGCACACAATAAAAGTCAGATTAGAAAAGAGTATTTTTCATCTGAAATTATTTGCATGTGCTTGAGAAGAAAAAAGATGAATGTATGCAGTAAGTATATCTTCACCTTAGGTTAGCAAAGCACGCTCTGTTAAACATGGTACAACAGCACCACATTAATGAGAGCTTCTCTACAAGAAGGCAGTATCTTATATCCAGTGGGATAAAGAATATCAAATATCCTTGAGTGGAACTGGCTACTCATTCTCTGATTAATTCAATAAAGAGTAAGGGCAAAAATGTCTTGATTTTACCTTGATACCATTTTCACAAAAGTCAACTCTTTTCTCTCTCTGTTTCACACAAGAGGCTTTCTCTTGGAAGGTGTCCCCGGAGTCTGGATTCTGTCCATCTGTCCTGCCAGCTTGCTGCTGCAGTCCTGTGATGTGGATGGAAAGGTAGCTTAATCAGCTATCACTGATTAAACCTGTAGAAAGGTGAGAAGTCACGTGGCATTTAACCAGCAAGAAGGCTCATCTGCATCTCCTCATACTGCTCTGCACACTTTATGCTGGAAGCAGTGTGACCAGAAGCCAGGTAGGCAAACACAAACAAAATTACAGCATCTCCGAAAACCTGTCACTCAGAGAGGCAGGTGAAACTGCTAGCAAAATCAATTATGTTTACGGCTCAATTCCAAGTTTTGTCAGAACCCCTACCCTGTTTTATCCCAGTGTCAGACACTGACTGCCTGAGACTCCACGGGCTCAGGTGGGTTTGTTTTGTTTGAACTGTTTGCTTTCTTTTATTTGTACTGTATTGCACCTGACATTATTTACCCTATACTTACTAATAACATCTCCAGCAAATCAAACACACCAATCCCCTGAAAGCGACTTCAAGTACACGTCCAGTTCTCAAAGTTTTTCACTGTGCATTAAAATAATCGCCAAAATCTATTGTCAGTCACATCTCGTGCAAACGATGTGCCACAGCATTAAGGAAATACATTCTCTAAAACATTGCTCCAGAAGTCATCAGATTTTGGTAGGGATAGTAACTGTCAAGCCATACAGCTATGTGTAATGGTACTCATTAAAAAAACATTTTAAAATGGAAATGCAACTCCTTTGTGTAATCTTGAAGAATCTGTATCTAAACAACATGAACCTAAGGGGGGAAAAAAACAAGTGAGAAAGGGGGAAATGAGAAAAGAAGACAAAATAAAATATTTAACTATTAATACTGTATAGAATGATCAAGGAGTACCTGACCCACCAAACACAATACCCTCTCTGCAACTTAATCTAGCCTGCTAACTCCATGTGTAACTATAGATATGCATTTGAGTTCTGGACCCTAGAGGGAGTGGTCTGACTCACTGCTCATGTAAAGCATCACTTCAGTGTGAAAATTATTCATGGCATTAACAGATAGAGAATTAGGGCCAGGTAAGATTAATCCACTGGTCCAGCCTGCCTGTCAGAAGCAGAACATCTCTTGTTGACAGTGCTGTCTGTAGCCTTGTTTTCTGGTCAGTCTGATTTGTTGAAATGCAGTTTTGTATAAAGGCAGCTGCACTTTAGGATGATGATTTTTAGTCCATCTACTGGTGCTATAACCATGCACTTCCTAGATTTGACATTTATTCACATTTTGGACTCAGTATTTTGATTGCCATCCAATTAAAAGCCTAAGGGGGCTTTGCTACTGAAGCCTGCCTGTTCACTGATGCTGTGTGAGCTAAACAGTCTGAAAGCTTTGGAGTCTCCCTTGGAAATCAGCTGGCACAGGAAGCAGCAGACACACTCAGGGAAACCTGTCAGGTTTTTGAAGTTCTAACCATTTGTTCAGCACAGCAGACACTACAGATGCAGAGGCACAAAGCTTTTGCTAGATGCATATAAATTAAACTGAGGACTGGCTTGGTGTAATATCCAACTCCCAGGACAGGATGTGAACTACATTAAATTGTGGAATGATGATAGACCTCAGTTTTTATCTGATATTGTTACAGTGATGCGACCTGCGCTGATCTTTATGTGCCAAATGCAACAAGAAGGAATGAATTTGTTCTATTGCTACATACTCTAACCACACACAAAACAAACCCCAGAAGATTAATTCTACAATAATTTCCACCTTATCTAGTCACCTGAATCTTTTTTTTCTTTAAACAATGTTTTCCTTTTCTCATAAGCACTGACTGGAGAGAAAAATGCTGAAGTAACCTCCACCGTGCCAAAAGAAACCCCCACCAAGAATTCTTATCAATGCAATAGTTTTATGGCATTTCGTTCAACTTAACTTTCCCATCATTTCAGAAGGGCTTCTTTTTTGATACGGCACAGCCTGGTTTTGAAAACAATCTGAAATACAGAAGTATCTGGGTACAGTAAGTACCTGAAAACATTTCAGTACGGGGAGCCGCATCTCACAGGCATTAAGCAGGTAGGAAGATGTCAGAGGCACAAGTAGGTACCCTGCAGATTTGCCAAATGGAATCTAGCAAAAAGATGATGAATAGGAGGATTCTTCATCTTACAGGCAAGTAACACTCTCACAACATCTATCAACCTGTTGGGAGAAACAAACTCCCTCTAACCATAACAAGTTTTGTTATAAAATAAAGGCAAAGCAGCGCTGTGTGCATAGCGAATAGCAGAACTGCTGGAGGCACAGCGCTAACAGCAGACAGCAGTGCTCATCTAGGATGCTGCATTGGCTTTACACACATTAAGGAGTATTCCTTTACCTTTTCTAAGCACTACCCCCAGCCTCTAGTCCCTTGGATGGAAACAGCAGCTGGGTTTGGCCCTCCAGGCTGCTGCCGGCACCCAGGGCACCCTTGGTTCCTCCTGACGCCCACAGCTACCTCCTTTTAGAGATTAGCTCTTACCGTGCAAAACCCAAATCCTCATATATTACACTGTCAGAGACTTTCTTCTGCTAATCTCCTAAGAAAACCACAAACGCATCCTACGATTAACAAAATAAAATGTTACCTGAAATAAAATGTTTACTCGACGGACTTTTAAAGGTTTTTCTGTATTGCCTGGATATATTTTTTTCTCAGGTAACAAGGTAGTTTAAAGCCTTAAAACAGAAGATCTCTGTAATAAAAAAATAACTGAAATTCTACAGAACTTATCCCCTTTGAAGTCTGTTA
Source organism: Psilopogon haemacephalus (assembly GCA_013396835.1). NCBI lineage: Eukaryota > Metazoa > Chordata > Aves > Piciformes > Megalaimidae > Psilopogon > Psilopogon haemacephalus. The sequence goes on along the minus strand of VWZI01020604.1, from coordinate 2,101,179 downwards.
GAACAAATTCAAACAACTTGGAGCATGAGACGTTTAATTAAAGAATAAATACATATTGTTGTTACCCACGTGCCTCGATGCGGCATTGAGACAAGGAGCTGCCCGAGGCCAGCTGGTAGGTCGGCAGCAGCGTTACCATTGCAAATCCCACTCCTTGGCTCCCGACCCCAGGGCCGATTCCTGGGGCTCTAACTACAGCAGCATGCAGGAGACTGGGGCCCGCCGTCACTCAGCAGCGCTACGAAACCTCGGGGAAGGGCGAACTACTCCATACCGTAGCTTTTCAAGCAAATTTAAAGACACGGCCTCTTTTCCCTCAGCCCTTCGACCTAAGCTTTTGACCCCTGAGGGCACTGCTTACTGGCTCAGGGTGAGCGCTCTCCCGGCGGTGCTGCGCAGCCTTTCCCGCCTGCTGGCTGCAGTTGCTCCTCCGGGGCGCCAGGCGGCGGCGGTGCCCCGGCCACTCCGCTGTGCGGCCACGGTGGCGGCCGCCGCCTCCTCCGGGCCTCAAGATGAACTCTCGTTTGCGCCACTGGCGGGAAGCGGCTACGCTGCTGCTGGCGGCGGGCACGCAGGGGCGACTGCCGCGCTCCCCGCCCAGCCCCTCTGACTACGAGCTGCTGCTGCTGCAGCGGAGCTCCCGCAGCGGTTTCATGCCCGGCGCCCACGTCTTCCCGGGCGGTCTGGTGGAGGCGGCGGATTTCGCCGCGGACTGGCTGCGGTTGCTGCCCGCCGAACCTCACTGCGGGCTGGGCCTCGTCAGGCCGCCGCCTCTCGGCAGCGCCCGCTCCCCGCTCTTCACCACCGACCGGCAGCAGCTAGGCTCGCCGGTGCCGGGGGAAGTCGCCTTCCGCATATGCGCTATCAGGGAGACTTTCGAGGAGGCGGGAATCCTGCTGCTGGTGCCGGGACCCGGTCCGGCGGCGGGCGGCGGCCCCGCTACCCCTCTGCCTGCAGAGCGCTTACCCCCGTCCGCGGAGCTGGGCGAGTGGCGGCGCCGGGTGCAGGAGGACCCGGCCTGCTTCTTGCAGCTGTGCCGGCACCTGGGCTGCGTACCCAACATCTGGGCGCTGCACGAGTGGAGCAACTGGCTGACCCCCGCGGGCAGGGCCGCCGGCCGGCGCTACGACACGGCCTTCTACCTCTGCTGCCTGCAGCGGCGGCCGCCCCGCACCTGGCAGGACAACCGAGAGGTGACAGCCTTCCTGGTAAGAGGGAGAGGCGCACGGGGAGCGCCGTCTGCCCCCTGCCGCCCTCCTCCTCACCGCTCCGGCCTGCTCCCGGTACAGATTCCAGTCCGGTCGAACAAAGGCGCCACTATTCCCTGCCTGTGGCACAGGGGGGCTGGAACTGGGTGATCTTTGAGGTCTCTTCCAACCGAAACCATTCTGTGATTCTATCCTATCATCTAGCAGCCCCAGTAAGGCTCCTCGAGGCGTGAGCGAAGGACAGCGTCCGTCCTCCGGGCGGGCCGCTCCCGTCCCCTCGCCGCCGCTGCCTGCCTTCCCCACGGCGCAGCCGCAGCTGCCTGTCTTGAGAGGCCTTTCAACGCCAACCTGCAGGGCACGGGGCGGTGTCAGGTCAGATCGTTTCCTCCTTGAATTACTCTCCGAGGCGGATGACAAGTAATCGCTTTTTGTGCATTAATTCGGGCACGATCAATGCGATGCTGTTGTTAATACCCTTAACATTCGTCATGCTTGGAGGCATCCATGTGACATGTGTGGACTCCTGTTGGGCTGCAAGAGCTGCTCATAAGACAAAATTTATGTAGTTACGTGGAATATTTTAAGTAACATACAGACTTACTGAAATGATTCATAGAACCACAGACTGCCAGGCTGGAAGAGACTCCAAGGATCGTCTGGCCCAGCCTCTCTAGGTGATAGCGTAGTTGAAATGAGCTGAGTCTTCACACTGACCAGTGCTACGGAATCCACTGCTTCCCTTGGGAGATGATTCCAACGTGTAACTGTTCTCCCTGGGAAACATTTTCTTCTGGAGTCCAATGGGAATCTTTCCAGGACTAACTTGTACCCATTACCCCTTAGTCTTTTCTATGGGACTCTTTGTAGAAACAACCTCTATTGATTTTTTTTTTTCTTGGAGGAGGTAAAATAGTGTTTAAAAAGTAAGATATTTCTTAATAAAGACAGCTCAGAGTCAGGTGCATTACAGTTGTGAAGTTTTTGAAGACTGCTGAAAACTTAGAAAGCAAGGTAGTAGATGAGAATAAAGGACCACAAGAATCAGAACTTCAGAGGTTGGAAGGGACCCCCAGAGATCATCGAGTCCAACCTCCCTGCCAAGGCAGTCCCACCCAGGGTAGTTCACACAGGCACACATCCAGGAGGGTTTGGAAAGTCTCCACAACCTCTCTGGGCAGTCTGTTCCAGTGCTCTGTCACCCTCACTGTAAAGAAGTTTCTCCTCATGTTGAGGTGAAACCTCTGTTCCAGTTTGTAGCCATTGTTGATTGTCTTATTGCTGCTGACCAGTGAAAAGAAATTGGCTCCATCCCCTTGACACCCACCCCTCAGATATGCATTGATCAGATCTCCTCTCAGTTTTCTCTTCTGCAGACTAAACAGCCCCAGGTTTCTCAGCTTCTTTGTAGGGAAGGTGCTCAAGTCCTTGACAGTTCTGTAAAAGTTTACCTAACAGTTTTAATGTTAGCGATTTATAGATAATTTTTTACCAGATCTTGCTGCAGAAATTTAAAAGAGGTTACTTGAGGTATCTTCAGAAGAGCTCGTTTGTGATAATCCTGTTAAAAAAAGCACAGATGCACACATAGCTGGGTGTTCATGCTCTGAAACAACACCTACAGGAAGCAGATGTTTAATTCTTAATTCTTGAAGCATCAGTAGCAACCTCTGGTAACTGAGTTCACAACCCTTAAGGCTTTCTGTTAGCTTCAGGAGACTTTGTCTTTTAGTCTGTAAAAAACTTTCTAACGGCGTCTAAAGTCAGTGATACTTTCCATGTGCTGATGAAACTATTATTTCAAGGCCTATTTTCATCTTACAGTGGTCATCACCTGTAGAAGCCATGGAACGCTTTAAATCTCAAGAAATATGGATTGCTCCACCTCAGTTCTATGAGTTGTGCAGGCTGTGCAACTTCTCTTCACTCTCTCAGTTACACAAGTTTAGCTCCCAACGAGCTCTAGAGGGATGTGAACGTTGGATGCCTGTGATCTTAAATGCTTCAGATGGCTACATTCAGCTATTGCCAGGTCAGACAACAAATGAAGATTCTTTCAAATATATAAAAACTTGGGAATTGCTTCATGCACACACCATGTGACATAAACTGTCTGTAACGGTAGGGAAAATAGTAGCCAGGTTACTGCACACTTACTCTATTCTTTGGCTTCCTTCTTTGACACACTTGATAATAGCTACTGCCAGAGGCAAGCTACTGAATCGGCAGAGGTACTTCTGTACTTAAAATCTCATTGTCTAAGTTGGTTGCAATAAATACATTTATGAAGACACACTCACATTTCAACTTTTAATCTGAAGGATCTGTTAGAACTCACATTTAGGCCCTTTCAGTGGGATTTCTCATATGCTTAACCATTTGCTTTCGTAAACACAAGTGGATGGAGCACAACGCCTGCATTAGGCTTCATGATCTAAAAAGACACAGCAACTGATTTTCCTTCTGCCTTTTCTCCTGTTTAAGCCTGTCTGATAACTCTGTGTGTATTTTCTTTAAAAGCTGCTTGCACTGTTCATCTTCTGCTGCTTCAGTTTGCCGCCTTTTTTTTTTTTTTTTTTTTGGTTCCAGGTAACCTTTAGTACATTAGTAGCCCTTCACAAGTAAAACATGCATTTTTACAGCAAAACACTTGTTTCCTTCAGCAAAACAGAACAAGCAGTTTCTGTTCTCAGTCCTACTGTAGCCTACCTTTATACACTTGGAAGGTATTTATTTTGTCCTTTTTCTGCCTATTATATAAGCTCATATATGCCCAGGCTGTGATTACAGCATATCAGGAACGCTGCAGCATTCAAGTCAGTGCCTGGAACACACACTGCAGCTTCACTGACAGATGCATCTTTAAATCTGAAAATGTTTAGAGGCAATTTACTTTGGTATTGTGAAATACTTTCCCACCAAGTTTTGTGTCTTGAGAAACATTAGGAAATTGCTAGTGTCACTCAATTCAAAGGCTGAAAAGTAAGGCAGTGTATAACTAAAACTTTTTTTTTGTATCTCCAGGAGATGAGTTATATCCAGAAAATCCAGATTATACAGGAGAAAAGAAAATACTCATGTCAACAGATAAGAAGATTGAGGATCTCATGAAAGAGGGTAGTGTATTTCACAGGATAGTAATACAAAACATCAACAGTCTTGCTGTCCATGTTAATGTTGAAGCAAAATACAAACATTTGAATCCATTGATGGTAAACTCTGATTGTTCAGATTGCAATAGCAAATTATAATATCTGTGTGATTTGAAGCTAGAATGATTTTAATTACATACATTACATACTCAGTGGTTTAGGTGCTTTCTAACCAGTGCCAAATAGGAAAATACTCGTTTGTCCTGCCAAAGCATTTTCACCTGTGTGTGGTTCAAGATTAATGTGTGCCTTGTTATTTGACAGCTGTGCCAGTTAAGATGCTTAGAGGCTGCTGGCAATTTAACATAATCATCAACTTCATTAATAACTTAAACATGATTTGTTGGTAATTATACTGACCCATTACCACCTTATTCTACTTACATGGAAATTGCAGCATATGCTGCAGCACTGCTCTTTTGGGTCATATAGGTCCTTTTCTCACTGAAAAAGAAAGGAGAAAACCACCTGTTAAAATAAGACAAAACTGTGGACTGAGGTGGGTAGGCTGTGGGAATGTGAATTTGACCATGTACCAACCTCTCAATAAATAGCCATTGGCTCAGGAGATTGGGGCCCTTTGGCCCATCCTGCAGCCGTGGTCCCTCTTTGCAGACTGGTCTGTGAGTTTGTATTTCAGCTCACCATGGCTGCATCAGGCTCACTCTGTTTGTATTTCAGCTCACCATGCTGGGGCTGACTGCATCAGGCTCACTCTGTATTTCAGCTCACCATGGTGAGGCTGGCTGCATCAGGCTCACTCTGTATTTCAGCTCACCGTGGTGAGGCTGGCTGCATCAGGCTCACTCTGTATTTCAGCTCACCATGGTGAGGCTGGCTGCATCAGGCTCACTCTGTTTGTATTTCAGCTCACTGTGCTGGGGCTGGCTGCATCAGGCTCATTCTGTTTTTTACAGTTCTCACAAATAACTCTGCACCCAAAGTCAGCACTAACGGGTGTCCAGGAATGAAGGAAGTCTCCCATATCTGATCAGAGGGCTGGAACAGCTCTGAGGACAGGCTGAGAGAGCTGGGGCTCTGCAGCCTGGAGAAGGCTTCCAGGAGATCTTAGAGTAGCCTTCCAGTATCTGAAGGGGCTTACAGGAGGGCTGGGGAGGGACTATTGACAAGGTCTGGTAATGACAGGAGGAGGAATGGGTCTGAACTGGCAGAGGGGAGACTGAAACTGGATGTTAGGAGGAAGTTCTTCACAGTGCGGGTGGTGAGACACTGACAGAGGTTGCCCAGGGAGGTTGTGGCTGCTCCCTCCCTGGAGGTGTTCAAGGCCAGGCTGGATGAGGCCTTGAGCGACCTGATCTAGTGGGAGGTGTCCCTGCCTGATGCACAGGGGGGTTGGAACTGGCTGAGCTTTGAGGCCCCTTCCAACCTAAACCTTTCTATGATTCTATGATCTGACATCTCCCAGTTTATTCTCATTCATTGTTGGGAAAAGCAGCATATAAGTGTATACAGACATGAATTAGTTTAAACTCACTTCTTTAAAAGAGTATTACCATGTTTATATTAAATATGTATAAATTATTTCTACTAATTCTACTAATCTATTACAAGCTTCACAGGTTTCCAAGGTAGAGATAATTTAGACAGGGTTAAGTCATCAGCTAGAGTACCTTCTCAGCATTCATTTTACTCTTGGCAATTTTTATTTTCAAGCCGTTAGTAATTTAATAAATAGAGAAATAAATTGTTTAGTTCCAAAAAGACGCTAACAACTTCAGGGACGATGTGCTACCTAGTGCCGTCTTTCAATGCCCCACGTTGCTTCTCAGCTACCATAATAAATGTACCTGAGGTTTAAGAACTTCAGAGGAAGCATCACTGCTTTCTTCCTTGGCTCGGATTTCTGGTTGGTTAGCGGCTGCACCGCTTCCCCGCCTGCCGCCCGCCCTCCCTCCGCAGCCCGAGGCAGCACCGCTGCTGCTCGGCGTGTGCGACCCCTCCAAACTCGAGGCAGCGCCCCACGGCCCTGCTGGGCGCAGGCGGGTGGGCGCAGGGGGTGGGCGCAAAAGGNNNGTGGGCGCAAAAGGCGGGCGCAGGGGGTGGGAGCAGAAGGTGGGCGCAGGCGCAGCAGGCGGCGCGCGGGCGGGTGGCGGGAGGTGCGTGGCGGAGCGTGGCGGGAGGTGCGTGGCGGAGCGTGGCGGCAGGTGCGTGGCGGTGCGTGGCGGCGCTGGCGAGTGGGCTCCTGGGGTGGCTTCTGTGGGGCAGGACGTGTAAGTAAGAACGCGAGATGAAAGCACGACTTCATACCGCGCTTCCACCGCTGAGAAAGCGTAGTCTGCGTGGTCGGGTAGCGAGGCGGTTGTGAACTGGTTGACGGAAAGAAGTCAGAGAGTTGTGGTGGGTGGGACGGAGCCTTGTTGGGTGCATGTACCTAGTGGAATGCCTCAGGGCCCGGTACTGGGACAGTGCAGTTCAATATCTTCATCGCTGACCTGGCTGAGGGCACAGAAGACCCTGTCGGCAGGTTTGCCGATGACACAAAACCGGGAGGAGTAGCTGACGCCCCTTCAGACCCAGGCGGGCTGGAGAGAAATTTAATGAAATTCGGCAAGGACGAGCCTTGCACCTGGGAAAGAATAACCCCATGGACCAGTATCGGTTGGAGGCCGATCTGTTGGAGAGCAGCTCTGGGGAAAAGGCCCTGGGGGTCTTGGTGGGCAGAAGGATGCCTGAGAACCAGCAGTTTGCCCTTGTGGCTAAGAAGGCCAAGGGCCTGCTGCAGTGGGTTGCTGGAAGGGGAATGGTGCTTAGGTCCAGAGAGGGTCTCCTGCCCCTCTGGCCTGGTGAGGCCACACAGGAGTATTGGGTCCGTTTCTGGGCCCCAAGAAGAACTTCAGGGAGCTGCTTTAAAGAGTCCAGCGCAGAGCCACAGAGCTGCTGAAGGCAGCGGAGCATGTCCCTGTGAGGGCAGGCTGAGGGAGCTGGGGCTTGGAGCAGAGGAGCCTGAGGGCTGCCCTCATTGCTGCTGACAGAGATGTGCAGGGCAGTGTTGGGAGGATGCAGCCAGGCTCTGCTCAAGGGTGGGCAAGGACAGGACGAGGGACAACAGGTGCAAGCCGGAGCAGAGGAGTTTTCATGGGAACATAAGGAGAAACTTCTTCACTGTGAGTGGGACAAAGAACTGGAACAAGCTTCCCGGAGAGCTTGTGGAGTTTCCTTCTCTGGAGACATGCAAAACCTGCCTAAATGCGTTTCCCTGTGAGCTGCTTGAGGTGATCCTGCTCTGCAGTTGGGTTAGACTTGCTCTTTTGAGGTCCCTACCAGCCTCTGTGATTCTGTGCACTGCGCTAATAGAGTGCCCTTTAGTCGTCGGTGAGGTAAGCCTGGCTGTGAGCGGAGGAGCGAGTTGGTGGTTTTGTCTGGGGGCCTTTATGTCAGTCTTGTGTTGCTGAAGAAGCAGCCTGTGGCGTTCTCTGGGGGTGAGTGGTTTAGTGATCTCTTAGTTCTTTACAAAGTGTTAGGTGTGGGATTTGAGCAAACATTGTGTTCTCAGTACTTGGTGGGTGTGTTTGTAGGAATATATATGGGGAATGAGCCTTTTGAGTGGGTGTGCTTTGTCCCTGATGCTTTGATAAGCTGTTGCGCGTTTCCCAGGCGGGGAGACAATAAAGGTCTGGCTAAGGCAGCATTAAGTAAAGTATGTTGTAGTGCAGTGTTAGAGACTTACTTGTGATCTAGGTGGTGTGCCTGTGTTGTAGGCTATTGGGTAATGCTTTTAAAATAGTTTCAGCAGTTATATGGTAGAGTTAAACTAGGAATAATTATTGCCATCTCTTAGCAAGGCCTGTTGCTGGTTGGTGTAGCTGTGTTGTTTCTGACAAGTCAGCACTACCTTTAGAAGCGGAAGGCAAATGTCTTCTCTTTCCTCCCCTGGAAAATTTTATTAGGCACCTGTTTCCACTAGGACTTGTTTTAAGCTAAACGCTGCAACGATGTGCTAGTTTGTGCCCAAATGAAATGCAAGTTACTTCAGTTTGCAAGTGGGTTATTATTCTGGGGTAATACCAAGGTCCATTGCAGATGAGTGCAGTACAAATCCCCTTAAAGTAGTCTGTTAAGGTTTGGGACCCTTGTGTTAGCCGCGTGGGTTGTTTTAATTGTGTAAGCCTTTTCCTTTGGTATTCCTTTCCCTTTGGTCGTGTAGATTGTGACAGCCCTTCTCTTCAACCTGTCTTTTTCTGTTTGGCCTTTGGATGTAAGGTAACTGTAGGTAGGTTGAAGATAACAAGTGTGTTTTGGTGTGAAAATTGAGTGGCTGTGTGTAAACAACCAACGATAGCAAGTCTGTATCAGCCTTTAACGGTGCCTCCTTAAGACAGTTTGGAAGCTTTTCCTGTGTGTGAACCGGTTGCCTGGACCAGTACTCCTGAGAGAGCAAAAACCTGTGGACTTGGTTTAACTATGGTCCAAAACAAATGGCAGCTTTAAAAATATTTAATCAAATGTTTGTTGCTCTTTTACAGTGGTGTTGAAGGAGACCAGCTGAGAGACATGGAAGTCTTGATACTAGAGGTACACTGGTGTTTTTTGAAGTCTAAATGATTGCTGTTTGTTTCAGTGCCACTCTAAGTCAGATACAGAAATAAGATGATGCCTGTATATTTTCATTCAGCAACACATCCTTATGTATTTGGGGTTATATATGGATTGTATAGGTTTTAACATTTCTTTTAGGTGATTTCCTCTCAGAAGGTCATCGGGGACACAGCTAAAATCTGAAATTGAAAACATGCAGCATATGGTGTAGTACAGTACTAGATTCTGGCAGACTCCACAGAGATCTTGGGAAAATTGCTTTCCCAGCACACAGCCAGAGTAGCCAACCAAGGACTATTCTATTTCCATATGATGATGTGCTTGGCACTAAAAGCTGTGGGGATGGAGGAGGAAAGGGAGATGTCTGCTTATGAAATTTGTCTGACCAAGTCAGTGGTAAGTTTGCTAAAACCCAGTAATGGCCATGCACCTGCCTGCTAATAGGAAACAGCAAATGCATTCCTTATTTTGCTCTGCTTGTACATGCAGCTTTTGCTTTACTTGTTCAGCTATTTTTATATCAACCCATGAGTTTTCTCAGTTATCCCCTTACCATTCTCTTATCCCTCAGTATGGTGAGGGAGCACCTGTGCAGTGTTTAGCTGCCTGGGAGCCTTAACTTACAGCAGCTGAGAACCCAGATCAGCTGAAAGACAGATAAAATGTTTGCAGAGGCTGAGCAGAAAGCTATGATCCCATTTTAAAGAAACTGGTAGTTCTGTAGGTGCTCTGAGTGTGAAGAAGAGCCCATTGGTGGAGCTTGTGTGTTTTGGAGATGTACATGTTCTTCAGGACAATGTAGAAGTAAAAAGGTGTATTGATTTTCACGTTACTGTTTGGCTTAAGTGGTTTTGGTTTTTTGGTTTTTTTTTTTTTAGTTAGTACTGCTATTTTTTTAGAGCATGTGCCATTAATTGCAGTGCTGAAGATGCTTGCAAACCAAGAAGTCACTTAGTGAACTAATGCTCTGAAGTTGAAAGGATGTGTTACTTGTTAATGTTCTGTATGCCAAGTCTCACAGTCATGTTTTTAAGTTTTGTGTTTACATTTTCTGCTTAGATATTCTTAAAAACACGCTACAATTTTAACAGGAACTAATAGTATCTGTTACTGTTATCTACTCACTGCCCCAGATTGAAGACCCAGATTGCTTCTGGGTTGCTATGAAGGGACGTGGACCTTCCGTAGTTGATGAAACAGAGTATGAACGCTTGCATGTTGAAATAAATCTGTTCTATGATGTGTCTTCTCAAGATGTGGATGAAGTCAAACCAGTAACAATAGAAGAAGGCCAGGTAAAGTCATTACTGTGTTGTGCAAATAATGTATTCATAGTGGTGTGAGGGTGAAAGATCCAAGAGATGCATTGATTTTTTTTAAATATTTTTTTTCCAATAACACATTTATGTAGAGAATTAGGTCATGGCATCTGTATGCATTTCATCTTCTCGTCTGTAAAGTTCATAACTATGTAAGCTACACTGCATTTTAAATAGAAAACTGGGGGCTATGCAATAAGTACTCTGTTCTCACCTCTAAAAAATCTAAGTGTGATTCAATCCATGCACAGGCACCTGCTGCCTTCTTCTTTCTTTTCCAGATTTGTGTGGTTTTCAGTGAGGAGCTCCAATGCTGGTGTAGAGCAGTTATTAAGTCAATCATCTACTGCACAGATCATTATCAAGTGAAGTGTTTCCTTGTGGATTATGCCAAATACATTTTTGTGAAACCAAAGGAGTAAGTGTTTGGGGTTTTGGCAGTCACTGAAATGTATTTGCTAGTTAAGGTATGCAGGTGCTGTTAATATTTGTTTAGATTGATAGTGCTATGGGTTTGGTGTAATTGCGGGGGTGGGTGGCCCCACAAGAAACTGCTAGCAGTATGATAGGCTCCTGCAAGTGTGGCTGCAGATTGTTTGCTTTGGGAATCGTTGAAGGTACATTGTAGGCTATGGGTTTATAAAGATTTGAAATAGCAATCTGTTGGCTTGTTATGACTGAAATGCATAAATGGTGGTTCACAGTATTTACAGCTTCTTTTCTCCCTTATTAAGTGATTATGTACTAAAAAAAGCTGTAAGCAGTGAAGATGTTCACAAAGCAAACACAGAAGTAGAGCTTTGCTAGCTGAACCAGCTTTTGACATCCAGATGCAAATTTGTGGGACTATAGTGGTTTACTAGCTTGTTTAATTTACTACGAGCTGACAGTCTGTCTTGGCATGCTGCAAAAAAAGCTAAGTTTTTACAGATGCTGAGTTTTAAGAAAACTGCTGTGAAACCTATCCTCTCTGAAGGGTTAAAAATTTTTATTCCAAGTATGTTCCACCTCTTAGCTAGATTCAAAGTTCATTAATAAAATATGCAACTTTGAGTGCAAGGTGCTTTACCCATTTTTTATCTTCTGTTTTGTGGAGGGCCACAGAGTTAAGAAAGCTTACTTAAAATACTATATTGATTAACATTTTAAAATTGAACCTTGCTGTATTAGAAAATGACAGTGCTCTGAGTTAAAAAATATGTACAACCAGAAGCAAAGGTGTGACTTACTGCTTTTTTAGTTGTGAAATGAAAAACAGAACAAGAGTGTTAAATACATAGATCTTAAACAGCAAGACACTGTATGTGGTAACTTTTTAAGTCTCTGCTATACCAGCTGTAGAGGTCAACAGTCTGTTGATACTTTTATAAAGAACAAGTTCTTTGCAGGAGAATAAGTGCGAATGCAGATTAGTGCACATATTAGCTTTCCTCCTTGCTGGTGTTTATCGGAACTGGCTTCTTGTACAAAGGTAATAACTGCAAAATGGAAAAGGCAGTACCAGCTGATGCATGCAGCTGTATGAGTGGCATGAAAGGACTTGAAACTGTAATGGTGAAGGATCAGGTTTTTGAGTAAAGAGCAAGTGTATTCGTACTTGAAGTGAATCTGTTCACTGGATATGCCTGGTAGCATCTCTCTTGGAGAGGAAAATGAAAGAATAGTTCCAAGCTGTTCCATAGTGGGAGCGGAACTTCTGGAAGAACTGTGTCAGATGCGGGGTGATGGAAAGGTGAGTTAGGGGACAGTCAGCTCTGTAAAATGAATTTACTTCTGTTTTGGTTTTAAGCATTCGAGTTGCACTGGAAGCCTTTATTCAGATCCCTTATAGAGCAAAAATGTGCAGACTGTCTTACATGAAGCCATTGACGTTGCATGTTGACTTTTATGAAGATACTGCAAAAATGATGTAAGTAGGCTCTAGTAATTGTATTTCTTTCATAAGTTTTTCAGGTTTCATTGCAGATATTTTTTTTAGAAGAGATTGTTTCAGGAAGTACTTGGGAAATAGATTTGGAAAGCCCTTTATTTTGAAGGAGCAGTCCTTAAAAGGAAATGCCTCCTTAAGGATTCTTCCTTTATTTTAAAGCCTTTGGAAGTTGAGACAAGTTTCTGGCAGTTCTCGCTCCTTGTCCATCATCCCTGAGATGTGTCTCTTGATTCCTAGCACATCAACTTCTTCAATAATCTGTCCTTATGTGCTGCTTCTTAGAGATGCTTATCTTACTACTGAAGTTGTAGAACTGTTTCTTCATTCTGTACTACTTGACCTATTTTTTTATTCCTGTTGTGGTTTTTATGTCAGTTCTTTCTCACTGCAGTTTTAAAGAATTTGGTAATGTTTTCTCTGGGATCTGATAGTAAACCTAAATGCTTTTGCATCCTTGAATTCTGTGATGCTGTTGTTGAAGACCCTCTCAACTTGAGAGGAGCTGGCTAGATCACTGGGAAATGTGGCTCCACAGCAAGAAAGCTACTTTCCTGGTGTCATTAAACAGTGTTACTCAGTTGTGTGGTCAAACAGTTTTGTCTTTCCTTTTTTTGCAGAAAATGGTAAAAAGTGAACTTGATTTTCTGCTACAGACTTCCCACTGCATTTCAGTGTTTCTTAAGCACTTGTTCATAATTGCTCAATACCACTTTAATGTTTTGCAGCTGAATTTTTGCCCTTCTAAATTGTTTCATTTCTAACCATCATATTTTCTGTTGGGTGTGAGCCATTCAATAAACAATATCCTTTTTAAAATTATTATTAGTTCATTTTATTAATCAGCTGAAATAATATTAAGACTGAAGTTGCATTCCAGGTAGTAGGGTTCTGTGGATTTGTCTGGCACACTTCTTAAGATTTGGCATCACTTGACGAAGCTTCCAGAATCAGAGTTTTCTTTTCCAATGATGTAACTAGTTGTGTTTGTTTTCCTAGAGCAGCCAAAAGATGGGATGCTGCTGCTGTTCAGTATTTTCAAAACCTTCTTGAAGGTAAATAAAACAATCTGCCAAGGTGGTAATTGGAGCTTTGTGAAAAACAAACTGCTAGTATTTGTGTTCAGATATTTGATCATCCTTAACAGTGTTGCATGTTAAAAAGAAAGGTGCTGCACAAGAGGGTTTTTTCATATGGACTATGGCAAAAATATTTGTGGAGCCACACCTTGAATACTTGAAAAGATTTAGTGATGTTTGGTCCTCTTGGACAGCTCAATAAAGTAGCACTCACATAATTCTTGAACAGTGGAGCCTTCCTATGTGTTTAGCTTAAATTTGTGTGTCAGCATCACACCTGCATTTTCATAGCTTTGTATGGAGCTGACAAGATCTGGCTTACAAGTTTATCCTTGATAATTTGGTATGGGCTTAATCTTTTCACTTGTGCTTATTCCTGTGTTTAGCTGCCACTGAAGTAAAAGTCCAGTTATGTGCTGTAGAAGATAGCACATACCATGTTTTTCTTTATGTGACCGTAAAAGATGAAAAGGTAAGACACATACAGATCTGTTCTTCGTAAGTTAGAGTCCAAACCTTGGAAAAGAAACAAAAGTAGTTCCACTTGCCAAGCTGTGCAAGTTGTGCTAAATCTCTGCTGTAGTTACTGTCAGACTAAGGCATCTGTATGGTAGATACAAATGGATTGGTTTTAAGTGGTGCTTCTATGTGGAGTATTTTACCAAGCTCTTAACCCTGGAGCTGTGGTCTGCTGTGGAGAATAACGCTGAAGCTGCAGATTAACCTGAATATCTCAGTTCAGAATCCCAACTGGCAATAGCATCACTGATTTCTGAGCCAGTGAAGGCTAATGGTATCCTGGGCTGTGTCAAAAGCAGCGTGGCCAGCAGATGGAGAGAGGAGATTCTGCCATTTTGGAGTATTCACTTGGAGTACCACATCCAGCTCTGGAGCTCTCAATACAGGAAGGACATGGACCTGATGGAGCAGGTCCAGAGGAGGGCCACAAAAGTGATCAGGGGGTTGGAGCACCTCTGGTAAGAGGACAGGCTGAAGGAGCTGGGGGCTGTTCAGCCTGGAGAAGGCGAGGCTCTGGGGAGACCTAAGAGCAGCCTGCCCGTACCTAGAGGGGGCCTAGGAGAAGGCTAGAGAGGGCCTGCAGTGACAGGACGAGGGGCAATGGCTTCAAAGTAGAGAAGAAGAGATTTAGATTGGATGTTAGGAACAAGTTCTGCACCATGAAGGTAATGGAGCACTGGAACAGGTTGCCCAGGGAGGTGATTGAGGTACTGTCCCTGGAGATACTCAGAGTGAGGCTGGAGAAGGCTCTGAGCAACCTGCTCTAGTAGAGAATGTCCCTGGTCACTGAAGGGGGTTTGGAACTAGATGACCTTTGGAGGTCACTTCCAACCCAGACCATTCTATGAAGTTTGATACTACTTTGTTCTGTCAGATTTTGGCGCAGGCTGAATGCGAAAGACCTAAAGAGACTTGGCTTAGTAGCAGGCTTGCTTCTGGGGCTCATTGAAAAAGTTAATCAAGTACAGAGTTGCAGGTGGAAGCACCAAACTGACAACTAATTGCCCCTGTTTTGAGAGAATGCAGAAGTTAGGACTGTCTTCCCCACTGGGGAGCTGATACTCCTCAGGAAGCCTTCTGGTGCTCTGTGTTTCTCACTGTGGTGCTGATGGCTGCTCAGTGCTTGTCAATTATGTCCTTTTTTTTTAGGTATGTGTTAATGATGATCTTGTGGTAAAGAACTTTGCTGCATTTGATGAAGCTGAGGACAATACAAGCAGTTCTGCAGATCATCAGGAGAACCAAATATCCCTAAATGTTGAATCTTTTCCAGTGAAAAGTGTTAACCCTGTGCTTGCTTCCAGGCCAGTGCTGTTTCAGAGGTCGTCTCTGACAAATCGTGACATAGGTAGGAGCCTTGCACTGGAAGCAATCATACAAATCCTGTGTCTTGAAGTGGGTGTGTTAAACATGAACCTGCTGTTACAGCTGGAATTAAACCAATTGGATCAAATGGGATCTGTGTAACAAACAGGGAGCGTTTATCAGACTTTACAAAACACAAATCATCAGACGCAGGAATCCTGTAAGCTTTTGTGTGGTCCAGAAGGCTTGAGGGTGAGTTACAGAGTCACAGAGGGAGCTGTCATGCATTGGACCAGGCTGCCTAGACAAGTGCTTGAGTCATCCTTGTGAAAGATAGGTGTTTAGGGGCATGGTTTAGCAGTGGACTTAGGTTAGGTTACTGGTTGGACTCTAAAGGTCTTCCCCAGTCTGTACAATTCTGTGCTTTGTTGGTATGTCTGTTACTGAAAATACTTGTGGCTTCCATTGGTGGTGCATTACTCTCCCACTGTTCAAATAAATCCCCCAAACTAGAATCTAGAACTGTTTACAATGAGTTGTTTCATTTATAGCACTTCAAGTTATTCTTCATTTTTAAGATGATGCAGCTTTCCATCCTTCATCTTTTGTTCACTTGGTTCATCTACTTTTTCATTCTTTTTGCCATTGGGAAATTACACGAGCAACTGAAGTCAGTTGCAGCCTACTGCAAACTGAAAATACTGGCGTTTTTATGCATTCAAATAACCAGAAATTATTTTCTGTGTTTTGCTTATCTTTCCAGATCTTGCTGCTACCAAACGCTTTCTCGTAGAGACACGTCAAAAGTTAAGCACAGATCTAGCTGGAAGTATGGCATTTGTAAGTGTTACCTTTTGTGTTGTCAAACATTAACTAAATTAAACATGAGCAGGACAGGATAGGAATGCTGTAGTAGCATAGATTGTTACAGATATAGAGCAGGATTACCTTTCTTAACACCGCAAGCTGTCAGCTGACTTAGCTTTAGCAACCACCAGAGTGATTTTGGTCTGGCACTGCCATGCCCCTTGATTGCTGATGAAGAATGTTAGAAAATTCCCTGTTCAGAACCAGAAATCTTTGGTGTAACTCTAGATCCAGTGTCCACTGCTGGTTACTCTCTTGAGGATTTGCAGTGTTGTTCAGCTTCGAGTTCATGTGCATTGTCTTCAAGTGTGCAGCTGGGTAGCCTGTGCTTGTTCTTCCTCCTGTCTGTGGTGTAGAGGCTTTGCAGGACCTTTCTCATGTTTGTAGTCAGTGTCTGTTCCTGCTAGCTCAGGTCCCAGTTGTGGTGATAGCTTGAGAGGTGACTGTCAACTAATTTTCAGTCTTTGTGGGTGATGTTCTTGTGACATGCCTGATTTTTAGTAAATAAGTGTTCTGTAGGAAGTTAGGCAGTCTTTTGACATTTCTTTTATCAAAACTGTTGCCTTTTTCAGACAAACTGTATAAATTTGTGCAAAAATTCTCAAAAAAATTTGGAGAATCCTAAAGTTAGGTAACAAAACCACTTTCAACTCAAAAGAATAAAGACAATTTTTTTGAAAATGCTGCTCTTGAACAGTATTTTGTCTCTTCTCTATAGACTGTCAAAGCAATTCCAGATTTGTGTCTCAAGGAGGATCCAACAGTTCACACAGATGGGTATGATGCAGCATGTTAAATATTTTAAATGGTTATGTAATCAGATAATTAGGAGCTGTGGTGTGTTTCCAGTGTAACACATGGGGTGCAGGGTAAGAGAAGATGCATGCATATGTGCTGAGGGAAGAAGGGAATTTGAAGCTGCTGCTTATCCAGACTGTGATAAGAACAGGAGCTCTTTCTGCACAACAGCTTGTCAACACAGGGAAGTTTCCTGCCACTGGGCGTATTGAATTGCTTTTAATTTTTTTTATTCATGTGATCTAAAAATTTTCAAATGTAATGAAATAGGATTATGAGTTGATTTGTGTAGTGTTTTTACTATGCTGTGTGTCAGGTGATGGGTGTGTAATAAACACAAGGAGTGGGTTTTTCCATTCAGTTTTTAGCTGATGCAAAGATTGAGGGTTCAAAACCACGAAATGATATAAGAAACTTTTTTCCTACTGCCTGTCAATTGCCTCTGTTAAAAAAAAAAACCCACCAACAAAAAACAACCAAACAAAAAAACCTCTTAGGATTATTTTCAAATTAAACATGGAAGAAGACATCCAAAACTACAAGAGTAAAATTATTTTTAGCTTTTAAAGGTTTTCCTCCTCGGCATAGGTAACACATCAGAAATACTTTGCAAATTAATTGCTGCTAGTGTCAAAAATTAGTTTTTACCTTTGCATTTATGTTGGATTTAGTATTAGTATGTTTCTCAGGCTTCAGCAGTTCCTGAATTCTGACCCTCTGAAGACACACACAACTGAAAATTACAAACAGGTATTTGAAACATTAACTTCTATTTAGCTTCTCTTGTGCAGATGTGCTGTGTGCGTATGGAAGGTTTGGGTAGGGCTTGCAGGGGTGGCCTTTCTGGAAGGAGAGGGTGAGAGCTTGGTGTCATCTGCAGACTTGCTGAGGGTGCCTCAGTCCCACTGTCCATGTCACCAATAAATATGTTAAATGGCACTGGTCCCCGTGTTGGCCCCTGAGGAATGTCACTCATCACTGGGCTCCAAGCCGTTGACTACAGCTCTTGGGTGTGACCATCCAGCCAACTCCCGATCCACCTAATGGTCATTCCTCAAATCCATCTCTCTCCAGTTCATAGGCAAGGGTGTAGTGCCAGAAACCCTTGTGCTTTCCTCAGAATCCATAGCAGCATGTGTGAGTCATATTTTAAATGTGCTTACAAGTAAGTTTTATGCTTTTCATCAAAATACCTTTTTTTTTTTTTTTTAATGCACTAAATGCTTTTGAGTAGGCAAAATCTCTTCTTAAGTGTTCTGTTTGGTCATATGGTTTCAGAGTTCTCAAAATCTCAGTGAAGAAAGAAAATTTGTATTTCTTAGCAACAAAATTGAGCCACTGTCAACTCTGGAAACAGCGCCGCTTTTTGACAAGCTGAAAAAGGTACTGCTAACCTAACATGTTCAACCTAGTAATGTCTTTGTAAGGCCAGTATTGTGCCCCAGCTTCAAATACTAAAGGTAGTAGTAACTAATTTGGGTTGAGGAGTGTCTAGGAGGTTGTTCATACAGTTAAATAAGTGAAGCTTATATATATATGTATATATAAAATCAGAGAGCTGCTTTAAGAGTTGTAAATATTTCTTCTGGTTTATCAGCCCGTGCCCCAGGTCAGGGGGGTAAGGTTTATAAGACAAGAATTCAGCTCCTCAACTCAGGAGACCTTTCTTCATATGTACAGTTAAGGACATCTATGATGTATTTATGACCTATCAAAAGCTTTTCGATCTCTCACTGTTCTGCGCTGCCCATGTTTAAGCACTCAGTTTTCACATGGAATTCCTCATTTCTCTTTTTGTAGGAACTTACTCGGAAAAAATTTCTAGGACCTAACTTTACAGAATCTTACTGTTGGCCTCCAATAGCTCGAGGATGTGATGTAGTTGCCATCTCCTGCCAGGGAAATGATCCTTGGATGTATATTCCACCACTTCTTACGTGTTTGCAGTCGGAGAGTTGCTACAAAGCCTTGCCAAAGAGGGATGGTGTATGTATCTACAGAGTGCTAACAGGTTCTCTGCTCGGAAGTGCAGATGTGGAGTACTGAGTGAATAGATAGTGGCTGTTTAGAGTATCTGCCTTTAATGTCAGTTTAGTGTGTCTTAGTGATTCTTGCCCATTTCCTGAAGCCCTCAGAGGCTCATAGAGGGACTACATGAATGTGGGAGTCTAAAATTTACTTGCAGGTAATACCAAGGGTTAATGCCCTGCCACTGATATTTCACAAAGCTTTGTTTTTAAGATGCTAGCATGTAGTCCTCTCATCATTTTTTTTTTATGGGCAGCTTTAAATACTACAATTAACTTTATAACTTGTATTAATCACAGAAGCAGAATGATTGAGCTTAAAAGGGGCCTCTAGAAATTGCCTAGTACAACCCCAAACAAGATAAGATGATGCTGCTTCTGTGTACATTTGCTACATGCATCCTTTCTGTCTCCAGGTTACTTAGTGTATGATTCCTGGGATCTGTAACATCTGCATTTAGGAGGTGATAAGATACTAAAATCTGCAATGTTTAAGTATTTAAACATCTGTGTTGCATATTTTGATTTTGCCCTAAATGCTGTAGTAGTACAATCTTTGGGATTCTGAACTCTTGTCTAATACTATGGTGTAAAATTCTGTATGTGTGTTGTAGCCACTAGCACTGATTTTATGTCCTGGCTGGAAGAAGGCACAACTTGTTTTTGAGCTGCTGAGAATGTATGGGATGTGCTGCAGACAGCTGCATCCAATGTTGGTAATACTTGGGCAGAACAAAGAAGCTGGAAGTGTGAAAATCCAAGGATGTAAGAACACTTTTTATCTTCCTAATTATTCTTAAAACCAGCAAAGGCTGCCTTAGTCTTGGGAGATTGTGGAAGAAGAATCATAGAATCTCAGAATGACAGAAGTTGGAAGGGAACCTCTGGAGGTCATCTAGTCCAACCCCCCTGCTAGCAGCAGGTATGCCTAGATTGGGTCACACAGGAACACATCCAGGCAGGTCTTGAAAGCCTCCAGAGAAGGAGATTCCACCTCTGCACAGTCTGCTCTAGGGCTCCAGCACCCTCACTGCAAAGAAATTTCTCCTTAAGTTCAAGTGAAACCCACCTGTGTTGTAGTTTGTGCTCATTGCCTCTTGCCCTATCACTGGCCACCACTGAAAAGAGCCCAGCCCCATCTGAACCACCTCCACCCTTTAGGTATTTGCACGCAGTGATAAGATCCCCCTCCTTAGGTCTCCTCTTTTCCAAGTTAAAATGCTGCAGGTCTCTCAGCCTCCCGTCTTGAGGGGACTGGAGCACATTGTGCATCCTTGTGATGACCTGGAGATCTTTAAGGCCAGGCTGGATGGGGTACTGAGCAGCCTGATCTAGTGTGACATGCCCGTGCCCATGGCAGGGGAGTTAGAACTGGATGATCCTTGAGGTCCCTTCCAGCCATGACAATTCCATGATTCCACAGACACTTAACATAATTCTTAGCTTTTCTGGCATTATTTTTAGGGATTAAAGAGGAGGTCAAAGTGGCATAAATGTCCAAATTTAAATTTTGAAATTGCTTATTTTCTTCTAATGATGTTTTCCAACTTGCTTATTTTAATAAATTCTAAGTAATTTATGCATGAAACTTCAGTAGTATGCAGAGGATACTGCAGAGAGAAGAGGAAGCATGGAATTAGGAAGAGAACTGTTGGGAGACTCGTTCTACTTACATGCATTTACTTAAACCACTTGGTTGTAATGTTGTGTTGTCATATTAGGTCTTAGTTGATCAGTGCATTTTTGGAAGTGGCTGCTTTTGCCAAGAACGTGGCTAAAGCTGTGAGGGACTGTGTAAAACGTTCAGCATTTTGCATTCTTGCCTCCGTCGTTCAAGGTTAAGAGCCTGGTGGATGAATTCAGATCTTTTATTAGTAGATCTGTTGGTAGCTGAGCACAGATGGTGTTTGTTTATGTACACACAAGGATGTCCATACCTAAGCCACATAAATACTTTATTCCATTTTTACAGTGGAACTTCTCTCAAGGCTGCCCTTGCGTGTACTTGAAGAATTGCTCTCTGCTTCTGAAGCTCTTCCCTGTGCTTCGGTTACTTTTCTGGAAAACTCAATGGCCTCTTTCTTTGTAAACTTGTTAGCCTTCAGACCTTTGACTCTTTCAGACGCTCACTGAGCTCTACTGCTCAGGTCTTGAGAGTATGCAGGGATAGAAGAAGAGAAGCAAACTGCAGTTAACTGTTGACCACAAGTCAAAAAATGGAATTCACTCTTCTCTGCTCAAAATGCTGACTGCTATCCAACTTCAAGATCACAGATCTGAATTTCAAACCTGGCCTCCTTAGCAGAACTGTCCAGTCCCGTGGTCTTTCGGTGTGTAAGTTAAGTGTCTGCTTCCTGCTTCCAGGTGAGGTCATCGTGAGCACACCATACAGCCTGCTGAGACTGTTTGAGCACCAGGGCTTGTTATTCCGCAGACTTTGCCACCTAGTTCTTGACGAGGTTGAGGTGCTGTTCTCTGACGCTCCTGAGCAGGTAAATGCCCCATGCCTTCAGCTTGTAAAATGCTCTTTGGTTGTGCACATCTTGAAAACAGCAGCACACACAACATGGTCTTGAGCCTCTGTGGTAGAATGGGGAAGAAGAGGGAATTGGGGGAAAAAAAAAAAAGTTATCTTATGCATTTGGCTGCTGACATACTGAAGAAGTGGAGCTGTAGTAGTCCCTGAGGTCTGACCTCCCTGCTCTGGGTTGTGCGTGTGCTGTGCCTTTGGACTGTCCTGTGGCTTGCTTTTTGCTCCAGAAGGTTGGGATGTGAAACTTGTGTGTCGCTGTGGTGCTGCTCTTGTGAGTAGAGAAAGCCATGCTGCAACAGCATACTTGTCACTGCTGTCAGATCCTTGCTGCCGTAAGAGGATAGCAAAGATGTGGGTTCCCTTTCCAGGTTTTTAGTATATTAGATGGTTACAAGAAAGCCATCGCTGCTGAGAAGCAGAAGTGTTCACCACAGCAGATTGTCGCCGTTGGAACTCGCTGGAACAAACACATAGCACATTTAACAGAGGAGCTCATGAACAATCCTTACCTTGTGATAACAGCTGTGGAAGAAGCTTCCATCTGTGGAAATGTGCAGCAGGTAAGCAGTTGAGGATGGCAGCTCTCTGTTTGCTGAGATGTTGCTGTTTACGTTGGTCAGTATAAGAGGCTGCCAATGGTTCATTCTGAGTGGGTAGTGCTGCGGCTCTAACTCAGGACTGCCCAGGTGCACCTCCCATGGATGAACTCAGGTGACTGTTAGAAGACCTGTGCAAGTCAATCCCTGGACAAGCTGTAGGTCTTTTACGTTGCTATGTAGGACTGAGATGAAAATGCTCCCTCGGGTATTTCATTATTAGTGCAAATATCCTGGCACAGCCAGGGGATCAGGCACAGAGAGCATGGGTTTATGAAAGGCAGATCCTGTTTGATGCATCTGATCTCCTTCTACAACAAGGTGACCAGCTTAGTGTATGGCCCAGGGAGATCTGGGCAGGCTGGAGAGGTGGGCAAAGGCAAACCTCTTGAAGTTCAGTAAGGGCAAGTGCAGAGTCTTGTGTCTGGAGAGGAACAACACCAGGCACCGGTACAGAGTAGGGGTTGTCACTAGGGTTGGAGCGCTACATCCAGTTCTGGAGCCCTTGTTACAAGAGGGATGTGGATATGCTGGAGCCTGTCCAGAGAAGGGCCACGAGGATGTTCAGAGGGCTGCAGCACCTCTGCTGAAAGCAGCCCCGTGGAGGAAGACTTTGTAGGCCTAGTGGACGGCAGTTTCTCCATGGGATAGCAGCGTGCCTTTGTGGCCAGGAAAGCCGGTGACATCCAGGAGTGCATCAAGAAAAGTGTTCTCCTCCCCTTCTACTCTGCCCTGCTAAGACCACAGCTGAAATAACTCTGTCCAGTTTTGGGTTCCCCAGTTCAAGAGAGGTGGGAATCTGCTGTAGATAATCCAGTGGAGAGTTATGAGGATGATTGGAGGACTTGAACGTGACTCCTGTGAATAAAGACCGAGAGAACTGGGACTGTTTAGTCTCGAAAGGAGAAGGCTGAGGGAGCCTATCAGTGTCTATAGATATCTAAGGAGTGGGTGTCAGGAAGAAGGTGCCAGGCTCTTCAGTGCTGCCTAGTGATAGGACAAGGAATAATGGGTGCAAACTGGAACCAGAAGGTTCTGTCTCAACATGAGGAGATAGCTCTGCTGTGGGGGTGCTGGAGCCCTGGAGCAGGCTGCCCAGAGAGGTTGTGGAGCCTCCTTCTCCAGACACTTTAAAAACCTGCCATTTTGTGGTTCTTTGAAAGGCTGTGGCCATTGGTGCCTGGCCTTAAGGAAAGCCCTTGATACAGTTCTCCACAGCATCCTCCTGGACAAGCTGTCTGTCCGCGTTCTCAACAGGCACACTCTCTGCTGGGTCAGAAACTGGCTGGTTGGCCAGGCCTAGAGGGTGGTGGTGGATGGAGTTCAACCCAGCTGTCAGTCAGTCACTAGTGGCGTTCCCCAGGGCTCAGTATGGGGGCCAGTTTTCACTTCAGAGTGGTTGATGTGGTGCAGCATGCTTTTGGAGTGTGAAACTTTATTGGCACTTGAAAATGCCATCCTTAAAGAATTATTATATCCTAAAATTAAATTTTAAAATCTTACTGTGGGACTTTGTGATGGATTTTCTTGATGCTTCTGGAAGCTGTCCTAGATTGTATTCCCTTTGTGAGAGTTGTCTCTTCTCTAAGTTTAACAGAAGACTGTCACTTACCAGTACTACTGTTTCCTTTTAGTGCTTACTGAAAGGAAGAATTATATAGTAAAATAAGTGTGGATTGTGTGAATTATCAGCCTCCTGGCTTTTATGTACTTCTAGGTTGTGCAGCCTTGCATGAACAGTGAGAGAACTGCTGTGCTACTCAAAATACTGGGGTGTGCTACCCCCAGAGATCTTCAGAAGGTCCTGGTGTTCACCCATTCTGTGAATGAAACAGAAATGGTTCATGAGGTGAGAAAGTATTTAAATTTACATTGGTAAGCCTTGGTTGTTAAGGTGAAACAAAGGTGTCTTGGCTTCTGAGAATAGAGGAGGAGCATGAATTTGGAAGTTAATTATTTCTGCTAAGCCCCAACTCTGCCCTTCTGCCAATGGGAAGAAAGTTTCACTGACGGGAAGGTCTGGCATGGAATGCATCCACTGCCAGATTCTTAACTAGATTCTGTCTGCCAGGTTAGTTCATTAGACACGCTAGCTTACCAAATAAGTAAGGCTTTTGTAGTGGTTAATTCATGAACCTTGAATTTTACAAATACTTAAAACCTTCAGAGAACACTTAAGTTCATGCAAGATCAGTGAGGGGATTTTAGTGCTTTTTCTAAGTTGTGAGCCTGCTTGTTGTTAAATGGTAGAATCCACCTGGACTAGAGAACACCTTAATGGTGCAAAAAGATTCAGGTAGGATTTCAGCTTTCTCAAACACCTGTTAAATGTATTAAGCCATAGGAACCTGAGCTTTATTAGTGTTCTTTTTATAGAGGAAATTAAATAAACTTAATCTCTAATTTGTTTTCGTATAAGCAACTTAAATGTCATTAATCCTTTCCCTTGGCTCCCTTTACAGTAGCTAAGGTATACTAAGTACTAAATAAGAGACACTTAATTAGAGCAGTTCTTGCTGTATGGGAAGAACATGCAGCTTTGGACTTTTTCTCCAGGCATTGAAGAGCAGCTCAATAATTTCCTTGAAAGCACACGAGGAGTGCAAATTTAATTTCAAGTATATATTAGAGCAATGGACAAAGAAGCAGAGCTCTGGCACTCGTACTGTGTTGGGTGAGTGTTTTCTTTTTGCCTCGTTGTGATTTGTCTTATGGTGACTCAGCTTGCAGAGACCTGCCACAATTTCACAGTGCTGTGATGCCCACAGAGGGCATTTTCAGTTTCAAGCAACTCAAACACTGAAGACTGACTGGTGTCGTTTCCCAGATGTTACAGTAGAATTTTGTTTCTCAAGCTCTTACCCAGTTTTAAGCCCAGTCCTTGTTTGTGTGTCCGAAGCGGGAAGACCGCCGTAATTCCATCTGCCTTGTTAGCCTTCCTGCATTGCTTCAGATGTTTTCTGTCTTACTTCTGTGAAGCACTTGGCTGCAGACAAGTCTGTCACAGCTCATGTCAGTACCCTGGAATGGAATTGCATTAAATTATTAGAGACTAACATGGAATGCTGTTTCTGCCATGTGCTTGACTGAAGAAATGCCATGTCTTACGTGAGTGTATGGAGAAAATACCTTTCTCTTCATTCTGAAGTGACTGGTTGGGGAGAAGGAAGCAGAGATCACTAGTGCAATACTTCACATGCTTCAGATATTACAGGTATGCTATATGTGTGTGCTCAGTTTTAACAGATGGTTGCATGCAGTCTTTGGGAATTAGAGATGCAACCTGTGTGATACATTTCAGTTGGCCTTCCCCAACAATCTTTGGTCAGCGTCTACGCAGCATGTCTGACAACTTCTGTAAAGTGGTAAAGGTAGGACTGAGTCTTTACTGGGTGGCTATTCCATTTTATTGTGAAGTGGTGGATACATTAAAAGCTTCTAAATGTCAATTTTTTTAGGAGGCTTCTGTAGGTCAGGAATGTGCAAAGACAAAGTCAGTCATTCTACTAACAGAAAAGAGCCAATGTCATGCACTTGAGATGCTGCAGTATTTGCAGCATGCAGGAGCTGAAATTCCACCAGAACTGCATGCTTTTACAGCCAAGATGCTCCAAGCTGAAGAAGAAAAGAAACATTCAAGGCCCCTGTGTGCCTATCTTAAAACATTTGGGATTTGCAAGTAAGGAAATACCCCATGTTTTGACACCCATACTGACACAGGAAGACATTCTATGCCTTGAATGATGACCACTTGTACTGACTTGATCAATTCTACTGTTGGATGCTTCTAGTCAAACAATGTTGGTAATGACTGGAAGCTTTTTTTCTGTTCACTGTTCCATCTGTTTCACTCTTCTTAAGTGCTTTAATTGGTTGTTAGGGAGACCAGTTGTGTAATCTGACACCGTCGCATAATTAATTGTAACTCCTGTTCAGGTATACTTGACAGAACTTTAGAACATTGATTGAATTTAGTACTCTGACAATAATTGCACAAGGTTTGTGCTTTATGTTCTCCTCCCTCATCTGTCCCTCCAGAGTGGGCAAGTAGATGGTTTCACTGAGCTGTAACTTTAGTAGTAGGCTCAAAGGAGGAAGCTGAAGTGTTTGTTCTCAGATATTATTTCTAGTGTAGATAATTACTGTTGCAAGTATCAAAAAATGCTGTGTTGGTGTTTGCTTTCCTCTGAAACAGGCTTTCTGGTGTTTCTTGTTTCAAGACCTTTTTGGCTGCTTGTCTTAACCATCAGTTATTGGTGGTATTGAGACTGAAATTCAGTATTGAGGGATGGTGAAATTGTGTTGAAAGCTGTAACTCACATCAAAGTAGTTTGCAACTGAAAAACCTTTTCTTACTGCATAGGAATAGAACAACGTGTCCAGATCGTCATCAGATTAACTTGCAGATGGATGTTGCCCAGAAGGTCCTGAATGATAAAATCACCCAACCACCTGCATGTGTGATAGTGAGTTGTTGTTCTTTGTCTTGGGGGTATGCTGAATATGCCCTTGCTTACTGCAGAGGGAGTTGGACTAGATGACTCTGGAGGTCACTTCCAACCTGGATTGCTCTGTCATTCTGTGCAGTATTCCTGCTCTGCACGCTGTTGTTGACCCTGGACTATGGGCAGTGAGCATTATTCATCATCTTATTGCAGACTTATAGAATGCTTTGGTTTGGAAGGGACCTGTAAGGGTTATCTAGTCCAACCCCACTGCAGTGAGCAGGGACATTTGCAACTAGATCAAGTTGTTCAGAGCCCTGTCCAACCTGACCTTGAATGATTGATGGAATGGAGCTTCTACCACCTCTCTGGGCAACCTGGTTCAGTGTTTCACTCCCTCATTGTTAGAAGTTTCTTCCCTATACTTAAACTAAACCAGGGTAGATTTAGACTAAAACCTTCACTCTCTCTCCTGTCAGAAGAGACCCTGCTAAAAATCCTGTCCCTGTCTTTCTTAGAGGCCTGCGTTTTAAGTATTGAAAGGCCACAATATAGTAGTTCATAATCCTCTGAAGTGTGTGAACGCAACAGCATCTCTGTCACCTCTTTGGGCTTATGTTTTGTTAATGTAAGAAATCATCCAGTCCTTCTTTCTCTCATATATTTTGTGCTTTCAGATCCTGCCTCTCAACATTGTCAATGCAACAAACTACTTTGGCCGAATAGTAGATAAAGCAGAGGACCAATATGCAATTCTTGCTAAAGAAATGAAGGAGTATTTTGAGAAACCTAATAATAAAATTTCTGCTGTCACTGTGGAGAAGTTGGGCTTTTATGGGTTGTGTGAGGAAGCATCTATTCACAGGTAAAAATACTGGGGTTTTAAATTATGCATATGCAGTTCTTTATGTAAAGCAATTTAAAACTTTCCCTGTTGAGTTAAAAAAAGTGCCAGCTCGCCTCAAAAAAAAATCACTGCTGTTGTGATCATCCTTTAGAAGGTATCACGTGCTCTTTAAGTTCCTGAATAGAGAACAGGACTGCCCATCTATGCACAGATAACTTTGCTATGAAAATACCTTGTTTAAACAAGTAGATTAAAAACTTATTACAACTGATTATATGAATAATGACTCTGTTTCCTCTCTCACTGTATCAAGGGTTCAGGTAGTAGAGATTTCCCCAAAAGAGGAGGGGAACTTATTCTTCAGTGTCAAAATTAAATATATAGATGAAGGCAGAACAGGTCAAGTTCAGAACTATCATCTGCTTCACTTACCAGCACAGTTTCAGTGTCTGCCACCTCAGGCTGTGGAATTTGTACTTTGTAGAGTCAAACCCATTGACAACGAACTTGAATGGAACCCAAAGGTAATACTTTACTGGTATTTCCTTTGTTCTTTATTTTCTGTGTTCTCCGCTACAAGAAAGCAGTTATGAATTGCAAGCTTAGTGATGACATTGATTTCTGCCGTTGGTCTAGATTGTAAGGAGCCAGCTTTCTTTTTTCTTTTCCTACACGATAAGAAGGTGACATTTCTGAGCGTTTCTTCTCTAGGACTTAAATGGCTTCTTCTACAACAAGTTATTGCTGGTTTTGAATCTGTGGGGAGTAACAGGGGAATGGTAGCCTTTGTAAATTGCCCTGTATCTACATGTTTTTCCCTCAAGGAAGCTCCTCCTTTAAATGCTAATACTATTTTGACCCACAGCAAAGTTTGAGTATTTTTGTAGTTTACTCCAAACTGGGTTTATTTACTGAATGCTCTTCTCATTGTTACGCTCAGAAGATGGTTTCATTATAATTAAGATCACTGTAAAGTTCGTTGGCATACCTCTCAAGTGCAGTACAAACTTGTTTTTCCTAGGTAACTCATTATATTAATCACAAAATTAAAGGAAAACTGCATGAAGCAAAAATAGTACACACCTTGGGAAATACAGTCTGGGTTGACCAAATGGTAGGTATAGACTTGTCCTCTATAACAAGAGCACACTTTCTTCTCATGCCTTCTGTTCCCGTTTGAATTTTATTCTATGTGCTATTCATGCAACTCTGTATGTTAATTCACTGCCTTGGTGTTTGACACTGGAACAAGTTGCTGAGAGGTTGTGAAGTGGCCATACTTGGAGATGCTCAGAAGCAATCAGTATGTGGCCCAGGGCAGCTGATTCTAGGTGACCCTGCTTGAGCAGGGGAGTTGCTGTTGGACCAGGCCTCCAGAGGTCCCTTCCAGCCTCAACCATTCTGTGAAAAATATGTATGCTTGTGTAGAGGGGATACAGGACACAGTAAAACTGAACTGTAAACCTGGGGAGCCAAATGTTAGACAGACTGTTCCACAGAGTCGGTATGGAAAATATCTTAGCAGGGCTAGTTTTACTCTAAATTCATTTTGCAAGTTAAAACTGCTTTGAAGCTTTATCCTTAGCTTCCATGATCAGAATCAGGAGAATGGCTGCTCTTGTTCTTAGGTCACTAACACACGCTTCGTGGCCATGCCGACTGACGCAGGCCTGTGCAGTTTTGCACACTCAATTTCTTTCAGCACTGTTACTGTCAAAGGTAGCTCACAGGGTGGGCTGGGGGGGATTTGGTTTGCTTTTTTGTTGAGTATTATCACCTAAACAAATTCATCAGAAGGGCCTCTCTCTGTTTTGGGACTGTGATATGTTATTTGTCTGTCTGGTTGGTCTTGCTAAAGTGTACAGTAAGCAATTCCTGTGCTTTTTGAGCTGACTGAATGGCCAGATAAAAAACAGCATTCCAAATTAAGTGGAAAGTGGAAGCTACCTGGAAGTACTGACTTTCAGTAGCTTATTTTCCTGTGTGCTGTATCTCCACCTTTTTCGGGTGGCTGTTCTTTCCTTTGTATCCAGGCTTTTTCTTACTGTGTCCCCCCAGCAGTGTTGTTTGGGTCTCAGAGTTACTCTGCGTGTTGTGTGTTTTGGATGTGATTTCTGTACTTGATGCTATGACTGTTTACTTCATTGCCATGTTGATTCTCTTAGGAGTAGCTGCTAGTCATAATCACCATGAATAAAGATGGAGTTAACTTTGAAAACTGTTAAACATGGCTACGTTCCTGCTTGAAAACCAGATAAAACAAATTGCTTGCAGGTGTAAAGTAGGGCTGTGCTTGAAGTTTTACTTAAGGACCAGCATGGAGATGGAGAGTGACCAGTTGTGAACAGTGACTTCCATTGAGTGTTTTGTGATTCCAGGTCCGGGTCACCAGGACTTCAGCTTTGAGGATAACAATCAATGAATACAATGTTCGATCTGAGATCTTGTCTACGGGTCTGGGAGCTGACAATCCAGAGCATGTAACACAGCTTCAGAAGTTGTGTGGACACATAAAAGTATTGGATCGTGCAGAAAACTTGGAGCCTTTGTAAGTGTTCGCAGGTTTCTAGTGTATGCTTTACTAAGAAAGAATTTTCTTATTAAACTTTAACTGGTTATTTTTTGGCTTAATGTTCCTCAAGGTTAATGTTATTTTATTTTTTTCATTTACATACAGACAGCAGTGTGTGTGTGCTATGTCTGCTTTCCTTTAGCCACGTAAATGGACAGAAAACTGGCAGTTCTGGAAACGTTGAACTGGTATTTGGTGCAGACAGACGGAGTCTGGATTGAAATGCTGCTATCTTTTATTACAATTAGTGGCTTTTTTTGGAGGACTAAACCACTACCTACTGGCAGTCAGTACAGAACAGTCCAGCATGTTGTTAGTGCTTGTGCAGCTGGAGAGTTCAAGCTGGAGAATGGAAATGGCTTACTTTAAAAGGTTTAGTGGTGTACAGTGAATCGGAATGGCTGTGTGACCTTTTCTGCAGTAACAGCACTGGACATTTTTTTTTTTTCCCCTTGCTTTGTAAACTTCTAGAACTGAGTAAATACAGTATGTGCTGGAAGGATCAGTCCTGGATCCTAGGACCCTTGTTTAAAAGTGCTTATTAACAAGACATTTGTAGCTTTTTTGTTCTGGCCTCTGTGTGGCACCTTATTGAGGTGCTCTTCAGTTTGGAAAGAAGTAATTGAAAAGCTTTGCAGTGCTGCATTCTGGACAGTCGTGTTTGGCCAGGGACTTGGAGACTGCAGAGTGGAGGGCTCATGGTTTCTACCTCTGAGCTCTCAAGCAGACTGATTCTGTTGCCATGTCTCCTGAATCTTGAGTCCAGCAAGTGAAGCCCCTAGTTGTACAGCTGGGAAGCCAGAGGTCTCTCGCATGAAGATCTTTGAGTATTCTGTTTTACTGTTTCCAAATAAGGATGAAATATAACCAAACTGCCCTAAGCCTACTGGGATTCTTTGGGAAAAGCAATCACTCTTCTGTCTAGGCAGAATTTTGTGATTCAGAGGAAGAGCTGATACCATCAGAATTCTGAATGTTGGATTCCGTATAAATACTTCTTGCTGAGTCACTTTTCAGCACCTTCATGGTGAGATGTGTTTTGCTGGCAGTGCCTTATATTGTGGGTTATGAGTTAAAAACTGAACTTCAACTGAATTTTCCATCATGATTAGGAATCCTTTAAATATTAAAGATACTTAAACCCTTTCATGTGAAAAATGTCTCTTTCTGTGTGTAGAGGCATAAAGGAGGGTACAAGTGGTCCAGAAGGGGCATCCAGTCCACAAGAAAATTCTCCTGAAAACTGTAATTCTTCTGCAGTTACTGTTGGGAATAATCCATGTGGTAAATCTTTTCATCATTTCCAAAATTGCAACACTTTGATTAAAGTTATATGCTCAAATGTTTCAGGCTGAGACAATAACATCAATATTTAGTTGTTTTATCTCTGAAACTGGAGTAAATTCCTAAGGTGATGTCTTTCAAATAAGTCATTGTCTTGAAGCTGAAAAAAACCTTTGCCTGGCCTGGAAAACTTGGGGGGCTGGAGTTATGGTTTTTATTTTTTAATATGCAAACTATAATACTCTACTTAGTTAAAATTTTCAGCTGAATTTACTACGTTTATTAAATCTTCTCAAACAAGGAGTAGCCAATAAAAATAGCAGATAGTAGTCTCGTAGCAGTAATGTGATTGCTAGCAAGTCATTTCCTGGTGGCAATGGGGTGTTAGAGAAGTACCTGGTTTCTGTAGTGTAAGTAAATACAAAACACCTCTCTGAATTTCTTATTTTTTAGATGGTGTAGCTCAAACTAAGGAAGCAGAAGAGACGACTCTGCACCAGCGTAAATGGTATGGAAATCAGTGTGGTTTATACCCATGCTTGCTTTTTAAGGTGAACTGCCAAGGTGGTTTGTGTTCTGTGTAAGTAGGCATAATACAGTGGAAGTGTTCTCTTAGGGCAGTGTAGAGCTCCAGAGACAGCAGCAGTAATCAGGTATTCACAAGATGGCAGGTGGATGTACTTGTCCCTTAAGTATTTCAAGTTGCTCTTCTGCTTACTCCTGGAAGCTAACTTTCAGTTGAAATATTTGATTAGACGCCATGATGTTAGGAAGTGCATTAAACACTTCAGCTCCATCCATGGGTATAAGCTCTGACTTGCACTTGTCTGGACTATGTTTTAACCAGACTGCCATATTTGAGGTCTAAATTGTACCTCCTGCCCTTCTGTCTCTGTGTATTGGTATCTAATGAGATTAATCACTTTTGTGTCTCTCCCCTTAAGCTGCTTCTGTTCTTATTTGAAAATTAGAGTCTGACTTGTAATTCTGTGTTGCAGGTTAAAAAATACTCCATCCTGTTTCCTTTTCTGTTTCTGTTTGAAAGCGTAGCTGTTATCCTTGTTCCTTTGTGAATGTGACAGTTTCTGTTGATAAATAATTTGAGAAGTATGCAGTGGAAATGAATGTCAGTTTTATGAGTATGCTGAAGGGAATCTTAGGTGTGGTTTGTGGACAGCATCAGCAGACGGGATACTGAGAAGCTTTTGAATTTCTTAGACACTTCAAGGCTAGGTAGTGTTTCATTTTCTTCTGCCTGTTATGGTAACTCTAGTTATGGGTGACTAACTTCATGATCAAATACCAGAAGTACTTTGTATTGTAAAAGCTCTTGGAAGGGTGATTGCATCCCCTTATATCTCCTTCTGCAGAGTGCCTAGCACAGTTCAGGATGCTCTCCATTATGTAGCGCACACTACTTTCTCTTATTAAAATATTCTGATTAGCCTCAAACCAGCACACTGCCTTAGGTGAATTAATGACAGTTTGGGTATGATGAAGGGTATAAGAGAAGTAACCTGCTAATAGAATTTATCTCTCACTGCTTAAAACCATTTGACATGTGGTGGAAATTGGAGGTACAACAGCTACAGAATAAGCAGTTAAAAATACTTGAGAAAGCTACATCTGGCCAGTTGAAATGATTGCTTTGTCTTTTGAAGGCTGATCTTGCCTTTCAGGATTAGTTCATGATAGCCTTCTTAAATGGAGCACTAAGTTGGATTTCTCTGGATAGCAAAGTCCAATGGAGTGTGTCTCCTCACCTCAACTAGTAGAAACACTTCCCTGAAGACAGACTGCAGAGCTTTTGTAGCCACTTGACTGACATCCCTGATGCTGCTACTGCTATACAGTGTGAGATTATTATAGCTGAGTAAACCTACAGATGTTGAAACTCAGGTGGTTGGNTTTTATTTTAGTTTTTATCCAGAAATAAAGTGGTTTCAAAATGAAGAGACTGTTACAGTGAAGGTAAAAATAGCAAGGGCATCTGACTGTAAATGTGAGTTCTCTAAAGAGAAGGTGGTTATCAGGTAGGTTTAAGAAATGTGAGTTTAGTAAACAAAATGCTTGAGCATCACCTTGCATTTAATGTTTCTGAACTTTCTTGTGACAGCGCTTGTTCAGGAGACAAACCTTATTTGGCTGATATGGAGCTGCATCAATCTATACTTGCAGAAAGGTCTACCTGTGTGATAGAGGATAAAGAGGTGGTTATTGTTCTCACAAAGGAGAAAAAAGGAGCGTGGCACAAATTACTGAAGAACAAGGTGAAGTGGAAATTAATTTGAGTTAATGTTATGAACATACTCATTGTGCATCAGTGCAGGCATTTCAAACTGTTTTTGTCAACAGAACCATCACGTGTCCTTTGATTTTGAACACTGGCAAGAATTTGAAGACGAAAGCCCTTTTCCACTTGGTGAGGAATGGTTGAGTCTCTTTATCACGCATAACATTACTAGCATCTTTATTTTCCTGTAGCCTTTGTCTGAACAGTCAGTTCAGATGTGCTTAGCTGGCTTGCTGAAATTTTCTGAGAAGAGAAGAATGTGTTTTATCTTGCTTTACAGATCTTATACTTGGTTAATCATTTGTAGGTAAGAAAGAACTGTACTGCACTGCTTCAGTACCTGAAGAACTGACTGACTACTCAGAAGACAGTGGATCAGATGACGATGAGTAATTTGGAGATGCCTTTTCCCCTGATAAGAATTAAACTTCAAAGTAGTATCTTTCATATGAGTATTTTCAGTAAAATTGGTAAAACTAAGCATGGGGGTGGCAGACCTGTCCTTTTATCTTAGGAGGGGACTAGTGAAAAAATTCCTTACCCTTGGGCTCTGGGAACCTGAAGCAGTGTTCCGTAGAGGACCAGTATGTATGCTTTCCTCTGCCTCTGTTTTGAAATGGCTGCTTTGCTGTACTAGTCGACGTCTGCCATCCAAACAGCAAAGCACCAAGATCAAGCTTGGGCTGTGAAGCAGTTAAATTAATTTGTACCTGCAGAGCTGGTAGTTTTTCTTCTGAGTGAGTTTGCTGTGTCAGTAATAGTTGATAACTTTGGAGCTTTCACAGGTCCTAATAGATTGATTTTTTTCTCCCATATGCCTCACATTCATACAGTTACTATTTTGTTGGTAAGCATGATGCTTGCCAGTATGGCATCAAGAAATGATGCCTCAAAATGTGATGGTGTGGTGTGAAATGCTGCACAGCTCCCTGTCGTAACTTCTGTGGAGCAAGCACTGTGATAGTAGATGCAGTTACTTAGAGTTACAGAATCAGTCAGGGTTGGAAGGGACCACAAGGATCATCAAGTTCCACCCCCCCTGCCATGCCCAGGGACACCCTACCCTAGAGCAGGCTGCCCACAGCCTCTGCCAGCCTGGCTGCAAACACCTGCAGGGACATAGCCTCAGTCACCTCCCTGGGAAACCCGTTCCAGCATCTCACCACTCTCATGCTGCAGAACTTCCTCCTTATGTGCAGTCTGAATCTCCCCACCTCCAGCTTTGCTCCCTTCCCCCTAGTCCTGTCACTCCCTGATAGCCTCAAAAGTCCCTCCTCAGCTTTTTTGTAGCCCCCTTCAGATCTTGGAAGGCCACCAGAAGGTCCCCTGGTAGCCTTCTCCATCCTGCACAGCCCCAACTCTCTCAGTCTGTGCTCACAGCAGAGGTGCTGCAGCCCTCTGAGCATCCTCGTGGCCCTGCTCTGCACACCTCCAGCATCTCCCCTCTTGTCCCAGGAGCTCCAGAACTGGGTGCAGTACTCCAGGTGGGGTCTCACCAGCGTGGAGTAGAGGGGGAGAATCACCTCCCTCGACTTGCTGGCCACACTGTTCCTGATTCAGCCCAGGATCTGGTTGTCTTTCTGGGCTGCAGTTTGTTTTGAGTTGGCCATTCCCACTTCTCATGGATGCTCTTGTTTCATTCCCTCTCACTTACCTAGAGCTGTTTTCACCTTTGAAACTGAACAATAAAATCTTGTCTGCTTAGCTTTAAGGCTTTTGCCTTTTAATGTACCACGTTTCAGTAAATCTGCTAACTTGTGCATTTCCAGAAGGTCTTGCAATTCAGTAGTCATTTATGGTAACCTGGTATCAGTCACAACAGCAGGTGAATCAGCTCCGCCTCCCTCACCCTCCGTCTTGCCCTCGCAGCACGTCTGGGACTCGAACTTGAGGGCCAGGCAAAGGGCTGTAGGTGAAGCTGCATCCAGGATGATGCCCAGGGTGAGTCAGCCTCACGCATTTCCAGTGCCTTCCTTAAGGAGGGTCATTGTCACAGGTGATCCTCTTCTGAGGGGCACTGGGGCCCAATTTGCCAACCACACCCGTCACTTGTGGTGGTCTGCTGCCTGCCTGGGATGGCATTAGGGACATGAGGAAACTCTCTGATCTGGTCCAACCTTTTGATCGTTACCCACTGTTGGTTATGCGGGTTGGCAATGATGAGGTTGTGGAGAGAAGTCCAGAGACAACCAAAATGGACTTCAGGCCACTGGTGTGATTGGTTGAACCATCAGGAGCACAGGTACTGTTTTCCTCAGTCCTGTCAGTGGCAGGAGGGAACACTGAGAGGAAGAGGAAAACACTCCTGATGAACACGTGCCTCAAAAGCTGGGGCCATTGGTGGACCTTTTGGTTTCTTTAATCACGAGGAGGTTTATGTGGCATTAGGCCTGTTGGGAAGGAGAGATGGTGAGGTGGCTCTGTGTTCAGGGAGTGTTTGGATTGTACAGAGCTCTGTGATAAGGTCGAGTGTTCATGGGTAAGGATGAGGGAGAAAGTCAACGTGGCAAGGGACCTGTTGGGAGTTGGTTACAGACCACCCAACCAGGATGAAGAGGCAGATGAGGCAACCTTAATGATTCTGTGATTCTTTTCTGTGATAGTGGCAAACAATGAAAACAGCTCAACTAGATGCTGTAATCTGGCTCAAATACTTTATTCCTACAAATTTAACATTTTTCAAGTACTAAACCGGTGCAAAAATAATACACCAGTATGAGCATAACAATTTAGAATGTATAAATGTGTGCCAAACTAAACAGCCTCCTTCCATCAGTGTAGCACTTAAAGTACCTGGTGCATAAAAAAAACTTCATTCAGTAGCTTCCTCCGCTGGGACAACTTCCAAAAGCATCTGAAGATGCATAGTGATGGGCTCTGAGAAAAAAAAGAGAGATTTTGTGAGAGAAGAGTATCAGCTGTTACTTTACTCAGCAGCACTGTGATTATTTTTGGTCTTAGTGCTGTTAATGTTTTCTGTAAGTATAGTAACGTCGGTAAGCTGAACTAAGGGCAGGCAGCAGAAGGTGGTTTGTCTGCTGACTTTTAGTTGGCTAAAGCAGTGCTCTGAAATACAGACAGTGGGCACAACTAACCTTACAGGTTAAATGGTTCTGTTCATCCCATAAACCAGTTTCTTTGCAGCAGCTGCAGTGCTGCATTGCTTTTTTGGTTTCAGAGTTCTCATTTTTCATGAAGTGCAGGTATCACTTTTGTTCACAGGAGTAAAATGCAGCCTTTAAGCTCAGGACAGGCCCCTCACTGTGCCTGGAAAGTTGCCTCCCTGCAAGCCCTGCTCCTGTGACTGAGATGGGGTGGGACCTTCTAGGGAGCTTCAGTACAGCAATTGAATCCTTGGCAGTGATCTGCAGAGTTTCGAGCTGGCAACCTGAGCAGTACTTACTTGATATTTTCTGGGGCCAGTCGAATTTGAAGTGAACAAACAGTAGATAAACGACAAGTCCACTGAGTATAAATAAACAGCAGTACAAATAGGGCAGTTCAGGTGTGCTGATGATGGGTGCCAGCACCAGCACAACGGCGACCAATGTCACTACCACTGGAATCACGATGGGGACCTGCAAGATACAAGGCACAAAATCAATCGTTTGTCATTTTGGTCTGCTTACAGAAATTATGTATGTATGAAAGAAGAATATTTTCTTTGCTTTACACTTTTTTTTTTTTTTTTTGCCTTTTAAGATTTCTGGAATTAGATGGAGCAATTCAAAAGAGTAACAAGACTAAAAATGAAGAAACCTCTTCTGCCAAGCCCTTGTCCAAGATGCCTTTGTCTAGGGTACAAATTGCAGGGTGAAAATTTGCATTTTAATGAATCAGGATCCTGATTCCAGTGCGGTGACCTGGGGTCTTATTTTGGGTACTCCTTCAGTGCTACTCTGCCGACTGCAGTTTGCTGTCCCTGAAAATACATCTTGTGCCTGTGGTCTGTGCAAGTTAAAACAAACATTCTCTAATCCTTTCCCAGCCCATAGGAGCTTTGTCCTGCTGCAAAACTAGACCCAAGAGCTCAAATGAATGGCTTTGTTTCAGGTACCAGGGGGTGGTCGGGAGGAATTCTGCCTAAGGTGGTGGTTTAAGTATCCAGACGTTTAGGATGAATTGTGTCAGTATTGATGGGAATGGAGGAAAAGCCATACTGAATGCTCAACTTACCCTGATTGGTCTCCTGAGTTCTTTTCTTGTAAACCTCATAACAATGAGCCCAAGAACAGTGAAACCATAAAATATCCAAACTGCGAAACTGAAATAATTTATGAGTGTGTTAATGTCACCAGGGATGATGTAAATAATGGCAATGGCCCCCTGAAACCAAAACAGAAATTAAAAGGCTGCAATTTACTTGTGTCAGTATGGGGGCATGTTTAGAGTGATCTGTAAATGGTTTTGCTTAAACACTTACGGCGCATCCTCTGTGCACAAACAGGTGTTTGTTTTGGTGTGCAATCTTAATTCCATTTTCAGTTAAGAGACTTTAAAATTTGTACACCTCAGTAACAGATCTTGGAGTAAGTGGAGATCCTAAATATATTTGTAGTCAACAGAGCAATTCTAAATTTTATCTTGTTTTACCTTGATAAAATAAATGGGTAAAATAAAAAAACCCAAGATTACTCTAAATTGATATTAAACTGTATTCAGAGCGTTTTGTCGTTGCTCCGTGATGTAAATGCACTCTAAGAGGGGGGATACAGGACATAGTGATAGCTTGCTTTCAGGCATCCAGTGAAATAAAAGGTCTGCCTAATCATTACTTCTTAATTTGCTTCATGCTGTGGATTTTAAAATGTGAGAAGTTGAGGGGATTGTATAGTCTTTTTCCCAGTATGCATTTAGCAGTTTTCTTTTGCAGACTGTCAAAGACAGGTGTGAGGACTGCTGGTAAGAAGAGGTGAAGGCAGGTGGCACTGGAGGCTTTCCCTGTACTTGGAACACACTTACATAAAAGATGATGGCAGGTGCTGGCGTTAAACGCTTAACACTGATGTAAGACAGCAACTTCAGCATGTGCCCTTCACGACCTGCAACATAGACAAGTCTGACAAGACAAAAACAAGGCAGTCTGGTTAGCCTGGGTTTAAGTGGCATCGTTAAAAAATGGTGAAAACTGAGCACTTGTCTGCAGATTTGTGTGGCTGCGTCTGACTGCGGCTTCCTCAGTGTGATAGTTAAGGAGTGTTGCAGTAGACTGAAATCAGGGAAGTAACCAGTAGTAAGGCAGTGAGCTTGAAACAAATTTTGAACTGATATTGAAGTAGTGACTTCAAAACTAATTTTAGAAGAATGAGCTTGCACACTGTATTTTGGCAAACTCTTGGCTACCTTGTCCCTTTGAATGGATTCCTTTTTAAATGTGCCTCATACTAAAAAGCCACATTGACAGAAGGTTGTCAAAGAACTGATCTTTGTGGCACTGTCCTACTCGGATAAATTGAAAATATAAATATTTTAAAACAGCAGATGGAAGCATTGATAGGAAGGAGTAGCTTCTCTTCCCAGTTGTCTTTATGGTGCACTTAGGTTCTTACTGCTAGTTTAACTGTTTCTTTGCTTTAATGCTTCTGCCATACCTGCTTTTCTAGTCTCCCAAAGCTGCACAGCCACTCTGTGAAAGTGAAGCTCTATGGCTAGATTGAAAGGTACTCTTTCATTACATTGTGTATGCCTGGATCTGTGTGTAGGTACATAAATGCAGCACTTTTTCCATCCTTGAAAAATGTTCATTTTAAGCCATGTAGGGTGGAAGCTTACCTGCCTGCAGTAAAACAGGTCCCATTAGCAGATCCAATTGTAGAAAAGGCCACGAAGAGAGGAACGATCCAAGAAGCTGGGTAAAGGACTCTGTCCCCAAATGTCTGAGGTATGGGATTAAAATGCAGGTACCTTTGTTATTTTAACTACTGTTTGGTTTGTTTAACATTATTTGGTAATGTTGCAGCCTTTTACAAAGTACAATAAACAGGTATCCAAGGTAGGTTCCCTATAAAAATAGGTTGTGTGTTTTGTGTAGGTAATACTTTGCCAAGTGAAGGCCTGGGTCAGTTTGTGCACTGCTCTAGGGTGGACTGTTGTGGTGTTTGGGATGCCACATCTGGAGGGAACGCAGGGAGACGGGTGAAACGTGTACAGAACTGGACTCTGGCAGACAGCTGCTGTGGGCAGTCTGCCTGCAAAGCCAGAGGACAGGCAGCACTGCAGCAGAGTGCTGATGAGCACCGGCTGGGCTGGGGCTACAGGGGAGTGGCACATGGCAGCTCCCCGGCCCAGGCTCGGTGTGTGACTGGGGAGAGGCCACTCACCACACTGCAGTGTTCACCTGTCCCATGGTATGTTACTTGTTGCCGCAGGCTGGATTAGACCTAATGTAGGTGTGTTAAGATACTGGAAATGAATGCCCAGTTAAAACCCTTTTTGACAGGATTTAGGATTTTAATTGAGGAGTGGTTAATTTTTTCCAGCAAGCCAAGCATAAGGAGTGATGGTTTTGCTGTAACATCACTGCTACTTCTTTGTCCCATAGTAGGACTGTTTGTTTTCCCCCAAAAAAGCTAACATTAGGAAAAAATTGTTGCATGGACTTCTTGACAATTTGGAGGAAAATGTAACAAGTGGAACTACAGAGGCTGTAGGGATCGATCGTGTCTTTAATTTTGTCTGTATGGATAGGCCTTGCAGTAATGCAAAAAGGAGATTTTTTTTTTTTTAAACATTGTTAAAAAAAAAAAAAAAAAAAAAAAGCAAGAATTAAGGAAGCAGTGAATTGTGGAGTACTTGGTGTTATCTCCAGAATTAAACTGCAGTCTGCTGGCACTCCCTATGTGCCGGTAAGCTGCAAAGGGCAGAGCAGCACTCAGATGTTATCTTTTCTCCCATATTCTTGGTGCTTGCCGAAAACAGCCAACCTCTGTGCTGCAGAGGGAAAAGGTGACACAGCTCAGACAGCTTAATTGTGTCTTAAGAACAAGTGCAGGTTCCTTTTTGCACACAGCCTTCCTCAGATGCTCTATTAAAAAGTAAAGTGGCTTACCACAGCAACTGCCTGGGACTGCAGGAGTTCTGTTGAAGTCATTACGGTGAAATACGAAATGTTTATCAGAACGTAACAAACTGTAACCAAGGGGATTCCAATGATTATAGATAGTGGTAGATTTCTGAAGGATGCAAAACATAATTACAGATAATGGTAGATTTCTAAAGAATGCAAAAGTAAGACTCCATCAGCATTGCTAGATCAGTGGTAGAGGTGTCACAGTAAACTCTGGGTTCTTTCTTTCCCTTAGGCTCTGCAGGTGTATTTGCCTGCCTATTGCAGAGCCATGGAAATCAGGATTTGTTTAAAAAGGTAAAAAATCTCTGCAAATGTACAAAGCCTGTAATTGATGCTAATTAGCTTTGTCTGTTTAGTAATCAAACGTGGAATAAAACCAAAATCTCTGCCTGCTTGTACAAAATGATCAAGTGTTGGAGGTTTGCTGTTAGAAACACTGCTTTCCTGCATAGTTTTACCTGTAAGGGTTTTTAAGTTCTTCTGTGATGTAGTTGAGCTGGTTCCTGGAAGGGAAAACATTCATAGAATCTCAGTGGCAGTCAGGAGTTGAAGCCAGGTGTTGGCTCTTTTGTCACTGTTCTTTACCCCAAACTCAAAAGCATGACCCTTGAGCATTCTTTGCCTAACAGACAGCCCCTGAGGAGCTGGTGGGGAGGGGCACGTCTTGCTCTGGGGATTCTTGGTTTTAACTGCACCGGTGTTCTTTTTCCAGAATTCATTCAGACACAAGTAACAACAATTTGGATAAGATCTGTGGGTTCTGCAGGGGAGGACAAGCCAGCTAAAGGCTGTTACCTGCAGCAGTGTGGGCTAGCAAAGACCTTACCATCCGTCGTATGCCCATAGTCCGTTATAGAATGCCAGACTGATGGAGCTCACAGAAACTTTACTGTCCTTGAAAGAATCCTTGAAGTTGTCAGTCTTTCCTGCAAATCAGACAGAGGGTAAGTGTTGAAATTCATTCCCCCTACAAGAAGGCAAAAGCATTCCAACCAGTCTCATGTTTCTAAACTTCTCACCATTAAAATCACTTAATACCGGTTTTTATTAACTGACTCATGCTGATGCATTTCCGCCCCCCAGCCCTTCACCAAATGCTGTAGCTTCCAAAAGATCCCCAACTAAACCAAAGAGACCTCTAATGTTGTACTACTGAAGTCAGTGGGGAATTGTTTAATGGTCATAGGAAAAGCTAAAATAGTTTTTGCAAGTAAAGTATATTGAATTACCTTGTGCAAGGAGAACAATTCCACTTACAATAATGATTGTGACAATGATCATTTTAGCAGCTGTGAGAAAATTCTGGAGATAGCTTGCCAGCTTGACACTCAGTGAATTCACTAGTGTAATTACCACTGGAAGGAATGTAGGAAACCATGCATTATCAAACGGGCTTAGGATTGTAAGAAACATTGCCTCTTACCACCTTTACCTCTCTTTTTTTTATTGTACTCCTTTTTCCTCCTACTGTTTATGCTATTAATACAATTTTTAACATACTAGGGTTTGGATAACTTAAAATAGGAAAAACATTTCTCTGAGTTAAGGTTTTGATAGTACCTTTAACCAAAAAAAATTTAAAAGAGGTTTACAGCATTCTGACTAATGTAGAAATAGTATCTCTACACTTAATTTTTGTTCCTTTCCTGGTGAATATAAGCATGCATTACACGGCAGTAGGCATCTTAGAGAATAAAAGAAACTTAGACTAGGAAGAAGCCATCTGATTGAATTGGCTCCTGTGGGAAGCACTTGCTCCTCTCTTCCAAGTTTTCCATTGCTTTCAGTGAAGGTCACTTCCTTGTGGCATCATGAAGTGCCCTCACCGGAGCCAAACAGGAATTGCTCTGCAATTATGGAGTTTATCTATTACTTTTAAAATAGAATCTTACCAATGGCAGCCGCTGCAAGACACTTGATGACAACTTGGGGTGGATCACAACCTGGATAGAAAGGAGCTGAGGCATATTCTGCAAAGCTGAGACAAATGATTGCAAAGGAAGTGGGTTTTGTGACAAGTAAGCTCGTCCAGGAAAACAAAAATGCAGGAACTGGGCCAAATGCTTCCATGAGGTAAGGATATTCTCCCCCGGATTTTGTGATCATTGTGCCAAGCTCAGCAAAACAAAGTGCACCTGAATAACAAGAAAAGCATTTATCACTGGTTTAGTTCCTGTGCCTGTTAAGATGGGACTGGCTAGAACAGATTAACAATCTTCATTAGGGAAAAGAGTTATGGCTATTCGTATGCACAGTGCAAAATTAAATTTAACTACTTGTAAGCAACTGGAATGCTACCAAGTATACTTCAGCATTATACATATATATATACACCAAGAATACTTCAGCCTTAATAGGTCTTCTGATTTCCTGGTAGATTTCTGTTTAAGAAACCAGCACTATGACAAGCATTGAGGTGATAACTGCCCTGACTGACCTACTTTGGAAAGTTGAAAAAAAGAGACTTGCTTGCACAGTCTTGAAGTAAAATGTCAGCTGAGCTGAGCTCTGAAGTGCAGTGATAATTGCAGATTTATTGCTGTAGCTTACATTTTGCGCTAAAGGGATTTGTGCAGGCTGTGTACC
The DNA here is from genome assembly GCA_013396835.1 of Psilopogon haemacephalus. Classification (NCBI taxonomy): domain Eukaryota; kingdom Metazoa; phylum Chordata; class Aves; order Piciformes; family Megalaimidae; genus Psilopogon; species Psilopogon haemacephalus. The sequence continues at coordinate 2,058,199 of VWZI01020604.1, read as the reverse complement.
TGACACAGTGCCCAAAGACCTCTTTAGATGCGCTGCAATACCCTGTGGTGCATTTCAGTTTATAACTGTCAAGCAGGGGGCCAGCTCAGTGCCAGTAAAATTTGTGTTTTGATGGAAGTGGGTAAATGTTCTGTTACAGTGTAAGCAGAGCTTTCCAAAGGAGCTGAAATGTGCTTTATGTTACTTTAAACAACGTTTTGAATTTTTGTCTGAATCCTGCTCCACTCATCAGGGTACCATAGATTTGGTCTAGGTGCTATTGGCCAGTTGGACAGAAGAGAGCAATATGCAAAAACAACAGATACAGAGATTTAAGCAAAGATTCAGGTCGTATCTGGACTCATTTACCTAATGTTGCAAGAACGCCACAGGCTGCCCAGATGGTTAAACAAGGACCCACAGCTCCGGAGTTGGCAAGTACTGATTTTGGAGAAACAAAGATGCCTGAGCCAATAATTGTACCAACGATCATACAGATTCCACTGATGAGCCCCACCTTGAAATGAAAGGAGAGAGTCTGGTCAGTTCTAACACCTCTGTCTCTGATTAAGCGCTGACACGTTTGCCTGAGCACTTGAGGAATTTGGCATTTTCTAAAGGTCAGTTTGGTTTGGGTTTTTTTGTCTTTCAGTTTTCCTTGTTTCAGTTGAAAATGCACAGGAATTGAGGCTGTTAGGTGTGAAAAGATGATGTTCTCTTGACCTTTTAGTGACTGCTAATACTTGGGGCATCTGTTAAAAAATCAACTGACCAACCCAAGCCCCGGTGGTGTGAACCACTACAAACTCCCTGTTAGTTAAGGCTGGTCAATAACATCAATGCTTCCATAGTCTTGGCACCAAACTAAAAGCACATTGCAAATTTTTTGGGGGGTTACTGAAATTTAAAGAGGAATTCCACCACCTTCTGGAGGCCGGTGACACATCTGTTTTCTAAAATGTCTGTAACTTCCTGGAGGAGACAAACCCTCACTTTTTTTTCTGTCCTAGTGACTACTTGTTAGTGTCTATAGCCATAAAACTTGCTAAAGCAGCGAGCTGAACAACCACTTCAGCCTCTGTACTTGTGGAACAAACCAGTAAAGATTATGAAGTGGCTCACTTGGATCAACTTTGAAATTGTCAGAAAAATAATACAAAACCATATTCAATTTCCTAGACTGTAGCCGGCCACACTGTCAAGAGCTTGGTGCACCACTGCTGAACTGGGACACAAGTCGTTTTTGTTGGAAGATGCATGTGCACAGGCACCCCCCCACTGCCTCCCTCTGCCAGCCTCCTGCACAGATGCAGACTGAAGTGGGAGAAGAAAAAGGTTTGCCTGCTTTTGTAGGTTCGTGGTTTGGGGTTCATGTCTCTGAATGGATTGTCTCTCTTCTTTTCCATCATCCTCTCCCTTTCGGTTCCTCAAATTTTCTTCACCCATTTAGCTTACTTGTGGAAATCCCTGGAGAAATAAAAGCAGAATGATCAGTTTGCTGTATTGTTTGCTGCAGGTTTTCCGACTTGGTGCGGAAAATCCCTCATACCCACCTGGCAGTGACTATCTGGATGTCTTCTCTCTGAAGTTACATTCAGTTGAGAGGATGTCCTTCCTGGAGCACTCTAGGTTTTATACCTAGTCCCTCCTTTGAATTCCTCCAGAAGTCCAGGCAGATTTAATCTTTCTCTCAAAAGCTGTTTTCTTATCTAGGCGAATTTCTTTCTGGTCTTCATTCAATTAAGCCTAGTCTCAGTTCCTTGTAGATGCAAGTACCTGCTAATCCAAGTGCTGTCTGCTGTAATTGTCTAATTAGCAGCTCTTTGCCTCAGAGAGTCACCGACCTTCTCAGAGTGAATGTCTGCTGCTGAACATCTTCTTGTTTATCATGAGAAAACAGCAAACGTTAGTTTGCAGATTTAAATGTACCACTGCGGGATTTCGGTGAGGATTTTGCTTGTTTCCAGTAGTATTGGAACAAAATGCAACCTGAGATAGTAAAGGAAATTCATGGGGTTAGGTCCCGATTCTCAAAAGCTGATCCAGTCAAAAGTCTCTACTCAGACCCCACAGTTACTGTAACCAGATCATGTAGCAGTTGCCCAGGCTGGACTGTGCCAGCCCCTGTCAGCCTAGCTGGTATCCAGCTCTTTTTGGCTGCCAAACCCGCAGCATTTGCACTTGATGTAACACCTGTCTAATTGCTGCTGCTCTTCAGAAACGTTTGGCCTACAAAGGCATCCAGTTTCTGTTCTGGATTAGGGATTTTTAAAATAAGTGACCCAAAATCTAGCTTCGAAGATTATATCTACAAGATAAAATTGCACACCTAAGGAATCCAGGGCTTGGGTCGCTGAACTTTATTGCAGCTTTGTGCCCACCTCCTCTCTTCAAAGTCATGCATTTAGACTGTTTGGATCGCTGTCTTTCAGCAATGCACTTACCTTATTGATTTTTACTGGTTTGGTGTTAATCTGGGCCAGGAGTCTTCGTACAGTGTATGCCTCCTGTTAGCTTTACCAGCCAGTTAGGCAGCAAGACATTTCCATGTCTGAAACTAGATATGCAGAAGCAGCAGCAGCTTAAGTACAGAGGTTATAAAAGGTGATCAATCATTAAACTCATCCTCAGCCAAGAAGCTTTGAGATTGGAACCACAGGTAAACCAATAGTCAAATTAGTTTGTCTTTAAAAAAAAAAAGAAAAAGCCTTTGTTCTATTGGTGAGACTGTCCAGGGTGTCACAGTGAGAGTGGGGCAGGGTGGGAAGAGGCTGCTTTGATGATTTTGTGCCTAGCTTGTTCTACTTTAGAAAGGCTTTGGGAAGAGAACTTTGAAGTAGGTGTCATAGTATAGGTGCACTAAAAACATCTATTTATGTTTGCTGCACCCCCTACAAGCAGCTGATATTTCTATCTTGACAAGGTGTAGAAGGCTAAGCTAAGCAGAACTCTTCTCCTTTGTTTTTTAGGAACCTGAAGGCAGCTGAGTGGCCCAGCTCACGTTTCTTTCACTTGCAGTTCCGATTTGTTTGTAATGCTTAAAAGTCCTGCTTTAGTTCCGTTTTTCAGAGGTGTGTCTCTAGCGAAGGTAGTGCTAGCAGAGTGCTGGGGAGAGGTGGCTTCTTCTGGCTAAGCGTCCCTCAAATACTTGCAGAAAACCCGTTAATGGTGTTTCCTTTCAGTGCACTTTGCAGCGCAGTTGTACAGCTCCTGTCCTCTGCCGCATCAAAAGCAGTCAGTCCCCAGCCGAACTGCAGCCGACTTTGTTCAACGAGCATCTGCTCTTCAATCTTGCAGCTTTTACTGGTGGTAAGATTTGTATCTTACTGAGATAATGCCTCATGAGCAATAGCAATACTGGGACGAAGACCAAATTGTTGGACCTGAGTATCAAAAAAACCTACAGTCTGGTGCAGTCTAACACTTGGGTTTGGTTTGGTTTGGTTGGGCTCTTTACCCTTGTGTTTGAGCATGCAGGCTGGGTCAGCAGGAATTCTGCCATTTGTAATGTTGGTGTAAATCTGCGACTAAACCCAGACTGTGCAGAAAACAATGGGGCTGGCATTGCTCTGTTGGCTGTTTTGTGCTGGTTGAGCCAGTGCTGTGCTGTGAATTCTCCAAGACTGAGATGGCAAAGCAATGCCAGTACCAGACCTGTGTTTCTTTTACTCACTGTCTTACATTTTCCTCTCCTTGTTTTTCTTGTTCAGTTATCACAGCGATAGGATTAAGCTTCCAGATAAGATTTTTTGTCATCTAATTTCTTGTTCAAAAATTACTGTTTGAGCTATGGTTGAAGAAAAGTTAAAGAGAATGAAAGCTGCTGAAGTTCGTAGGAGCCTATGAAAAGCCAGATACCAACAACTCGTTTGATTTCTGCGTCTTTGGCAAGGACTTTAATTATGGTGTAGTATTAAACAAGCTAAATCTTTTATATGCACCATTGCAGATGCCTTGTTTGGAAGCAGGTGTGTAGTGTACTTGCATCTTCTCTGTCGCTGATAGTTTTGAAATTCAGACTTCACAGGTGTGTGTTTTATGTGAAGTGCTGCAGAGACTCTTGAAATAACCAACCCGAGGAGGGAAGGGAAAGCGGGAGGAAATCCTTGTGGGGCTTTGTCCCTCAAAATTGAACTGACACCTTTCACACCATCTCCACCCTGGAATTCTCAGAACAACACAAAAATGGGGCAAGTGTCTGATGCAGCTTTGGTGAAAAGGCAGCAGAATGTGTCAGTTCTAGGGGCCTTGGGGTGTTTCCAGATGTGTTTTCTTTCTGCGTTGCATCTACATTTGGTTTCTTCAGATGCAGTAAAGGCAACATTGAAAACATGTTGCTGGAGCTTTTGTCCCAGCAGCCAGGTTGTTCAGTGGGGCTGGAACGCCTGTTTGCTTCCATCTGTTGAGTAGATGTCTCTGCCGGTGGCTCGACCTGACCTAGCCTGTGTTTCCGTATAAAAATGGAAAAGTATCTGCACTTATTGTCTCACTTCAGGGGTTAATCTTCCTCGGATGCCATAAGCTCGTTAAAGGATTTGCAGCCTTGCTGGCAATCCTCCCTTTTCTCAGCCACTTAAGGCAATAGTAAACATTGAGTTCAAGGATTCTACTGTTATTTTCTTCATGGACAAGAGAAATGGCATTTTATGGCCATGGGAAAAGACTCCTTGTCCCTTGAATACAGAGGTGAAGAGGTTGAGAAGTTCAAATTCCAAGGGGGTGCAGAAGCAAACAGTCCGTGGGCTGGTCCTGTATAAACAGTGTAGTTTGAACCTTTTCAAACGATATTTGCCAATTAAATTGTAAAAAGTAATTTTCAACTTTAATTTGGGAAATGGCAAGGGCACAGTGTATAAATATAGCCTGCATTGTCATTAGTCACTAATAATAAAGGTTAATGTTTGTTAGCTTTGGTATTTATTACTTGCAGTAATGCAGGCTTCACTTTGACCAACTTAAGCAGACAGTAAGGATCACTCTAACTTGCAGATTTGAGTTGTAGCTTAGCAGTATCTCACAGTGGGTACTTTCCATTCTTACCTTGTCACCTAACAGCTTCTTTCATTTTAAGCAGAGGCCCAGGCCGTTTTGCTTCCACTTCTCTTCTTTGGCAGACGTGCTGTAAGAAATAATCTCTCTGTCTTAAGTGTGTCTTGATTGTGTTTCGAGGCATTGCAAGAATGCTGCAAGTGGAGTAAGAGAGGGCAGCCTTCTGCAAGTGCTGGGTTGTGCCACTGGATTTCAGCATCTCTGCATCTTGTGGGAGTAAAGCTGAGATGAGTATGTAGTTCTTAAGGCCCACAGTCTCTATGGCTTTTAAATATGCTGCTTTTTTACCCCGTGACAAATAAGGCTGTTGGAAGATCTGCAGGTTTGCTGTGAGTTTTGTACTCGACCTTCTTGAAGAGTGAACGTTTGTAAACACTGGGCATGTCCTTCTGTCCAAAATGTAGCCAGAAAAAAGTTACCAAGGAGTCTTTTCTTAAGGAAGTTCTGAAGGAATTTCCATGGCCTCTGAAGAAAATTTGCCTACATGGAATTAGGGTTTTTTCCCAGAGCATTCAGGAGCCGAGGTTTTTAACAGGGCCTGGTGAGAACTGGCAATTTCTGTGGTACACAGGCAGCTTCTCTTTCCATTTGAGGAAGGAACATCTCAAATTTCATCTTATGTCCAAAATTCAGGTTGCATTCCACTGCTTCCTTATGAGGAAGGGGTTACCAGATAACTTTGGCTTTGGAAGATGGCATCTTTAGTGTGCTCATGTCTGGCTAAGGAATTGAGGGAGTGCATGCTGAAGTACTCTAGAGGGTGTAATGCTCTGTGCTACTGACTTTCAAAGTCTAATTTTAATAATGTAGCCCAAAAAAAGTAAACCGAGTTTTAATTAGTGTAACATGAGATCTTTAGGCATTTCACATCTGAGTGTGTGTTTATGTAGCTATGTTGAAATTAATGAATTAATTTAGAGAGGGGGGGAAAGCTAAAAAAAAAAAACAACCCACGAAGAAATTACTTTTTCAAAGGTCAGGGAACCTCTAAAATGCATCTGCTCCTGGACTCAAGCTGGCTGACACAGTAGAATTTCTACTGTATTTATTCATACTAGATCTGCAGAGGAGAATGTAGTGCTCAGAGCTCTCCTCACTGGAAGAGCTGTACCTGGCCGGTCAAGGATTTTTAGTCCCAGAGGAAGAGCTCTTGGAACTCCCGATGCAGTGTGCCATCAATTTTTCATGGTGGAAAGTCTTGTCGGGCTCTCTTCTGAGTTGCTGAAGAGTAGCGTTTTGGTTGGAAAGATAACAGCGAGTGGAAGGGAGAAAGAGAAGGGCCAGGTTTAAACCACCCCTAAGTGGGCGAGAGGAGATTTTCTAAATTAGCAGTTGAATGACGCTGGGCTCCCAGGACTCAGAGCACACCGAGCCTCGAGTGTCCCCCAAGCCGCTGCTCCCTTGGTGTTTAGCAGCAGCTGGTGCCCGGCTCCGAGGGGAAGTAAAGCCAATGTATTCTAACGAGTTGGAAGATGCACTGCAACTGCTGAGGTTTACTCCGGACTCTGCAGTGGTTCATTTTGTTCCTGGCTTTAATTTTCACACACTAATGAGAGAAGAAACGTGTAGCTTTGTTTCCCAGAATTTCCTTCCCTAAGATGAACCTAGAGGAATTATGACGAGATTAGGAGATGTCTTAGGGTATGGCAGCACTGCGTTGCTGTGCGAGGAAACAGCTGGGCAGTGGCTGGGACACTGGAAACCAAGACTAGAGAAGTTCTTAAAAGTTTATAGTGGGGAAAGCTGCTCTGTGGAGAGAAGGTAAAATGACCAGATCCTAGCAGGTAACAGTGGAAGAGATTATATATTTAAATACCTTACTTAAGGAGCTCTCTTAGTAAGATGCACCGTGTCAGTCACCATTTAACCTTTTGCACTGTTGGCTTTCATCATTTCTCAGCTGAAGGAAGAGCCTGAGCTGTCTGCTGTGTTGGTACAGGTGAGTTCGAGACCCCTTGGCAGGCACTAGCAGAGGGGGTTTGCCTTGTCAGTTGGTGCCTGAAAAATACGAAAGCAGCAGCCAGCAGGTGTCAGGTGTTACAAGGGGAGCACTCTGAGGAAAAGCACAACCTGCCTCCTCACCGGAAAAAAAGCTTCAGAACTTTGCAAAGGTGGTGAGATCCTAACCCTTGCCCATCTTCCACACTTCTTCATGCTCTCGTTTTTCTCAAGCAGTGCTCAGTTTAGATGCTCAGTGTCCTGGAAGCTGGTGGCTTTGGTTTTAGAGATTGAGGACTGCTGTCATGTTGTCTGTCCATAAGTATCACAGACCTCATGAGGCCGAGTTCTTCTCTGAAAAACAAAGCTTTATGAGTGAAGTCTGAGAAATAGCTGCATTCCTGCTGCTTCTCAAAGTGCTTGCTCTTAGAACTCCTGTATTGTAAAGCAGAGGCCAGGTGACAGCAGTACCCAAGAGCAGTCTTGTTTCTGCACTGTACCCCTATGTCGGGGCAGTTTTCTCCTGATTTAGTGTCTTATCACCTATGCACTTCAACATCGTAAAAACGCTTTCCTTTAGTGGAGCTGTGCAGGTTTATTTGGAATGGGTGAGAGACTCTGCTTTTAGTCAGCTTTGGTATTGCTGCTGGTGGTGGGAATGTTTGCAGTGACAGTGAAAGGCTGCATCTGGCTCCTGGTAAATGCAGTGCTGTGAAGCAGTCGTCTTTGCTGAAGGGTTCTCTGCGTGTGGCTTTAAAAAGGGCCTTCGGAAATGCCCTGCATCACCTCGAAGTTCTGAGGTGCTAATGCAGAATTGCTTACAGTGGCTAATTACAAGGAAGCTTTAGTTAAGTGGTTAAAGAACTGATTCCAATTAAAACTTTTTTGGCTTATGGAGCTATCCCTGGGGCACTGCTGAAAAGGCAAGGATGAATTTTCATCTACTTTTTGTAGTGCAGTCTCAGTCCCCTGCATTATTTCATGTTATAGAAGTATAACAGACTTCTCCATACTGAATTCTGAAGCGTGCTTGTGTTTGCATCATTAAAAGGGAGGAAAGTGAGTAGATGTTCACTGGTGCTCACAATGCTCACACTGGTGTGAAGCGCTTCACCCAGGGAACAATTCTGATAGGTCCATCTCTGCAGGGAAAGGATCCCCTTCTTTTCACCTTGGATCTTCATAATTAATCATTAATTAAATTTGGACTGGAATGCACAACAGCTTTCTCATAGAACAATCTAAAAGCCTTTTAAAGGGCAGTGTATGTAGCACCAACTGTTTGACTGGCTCGAGTCCCATTTGCTTCCATCTTCTCTAGCACCTCTTCCCAATGTGCATGCTGAGTACTGCAGCAGAGCAAAAAGAATGACTGGGAGAAGAATCCCTGTGCACAAGGCAGCAGTGTTTGAGTTGGGATTTTAATACAGCTACAGAAGGTGAGGAAAAGAGCCATACCTGACAGCTGAAGTGATGTGAGACTGTCTGGCCTACTCCTCCTCAAGTTGAGGCTGTGAAGTGGCTGTTTCCTGAGCACTGTTCTTCAGCTGTAACCTCATTCTGTGAGGAGATGCCTCCATTTCTTTAGACTTCTCTGCCTGGTAGCCCTTTATTTAATCCATCCATTTTCCCAGCTCCTTTGATAAAGGAAAATTAGTTTCAGAAATGCTATTTGTGTCAATCTCTTCCTTGACTGGGATGTACTGGAAGTCCGTCTTATGGACGAGACCTGCCAGCACTGGCATCTGGTGCACTGATGATGATGTTCTGGTGCTGAAATGTTGTTACACAGGCAGTGCATCTTGGTGGAATTGCTTTGTAAGGAGACGTTTACACCAGAGAAGAACATTGTCCCTTTGTGCCAAAAGGCTGGCTCTGGTGCTTGCACAATGACCTGTATTTGCTATTGCTCACTCAGGAGTTTGCGGTTCTCCATGTTCTAACCTAGCCCTTTAAAAGCTTGTTTTGTTCTTTGGGGGTGGGAGGGATGCTCTTCTTTCCTCCCCCCCTGCCCCCCAATTCTGGATGCAAGAAAAGTGTTCTGTAATTTATTTTAGGTATCTGACTTGAATTAATGCCTATGACAAAGTTCTGAAGCTGCAAAGAATCAGTAAGTGCCAGAACACACAGAATGCCTCAAATTGAGTTGGTTGGTAGTGGCTTGGTTTTTCTGGGTTTTGTTGTTTGGTTGGTTGTTTTTTTTTCCCAGTGTTCAAAGTTATTTTGGTTCTAAGAGCTGCTTCATCATGGAAGTGATAGTGATCATTCTTTAAGCTCTTTATTTCTCCTTACTGGCTTTTGAGACACTGGATTTTTAAGTAGTAGTATTACCTGCTAGGAAATGATAACTCTTAAAATGGCCAACTCTGTTAGTAACCTCAGTGGGATTTTTCTGGGTGTTTCCTCTTAGTGTTTCAGTGTTGTATGTGTTTAATAAAGTTAATATTTGATTTTTTTTTTTCAATGTGTAATGCCTGTTGTTGTGTTTCTTTCTAATCCTAACATCAGTGGCCTGCAATGAACATTATTTCGTGTACTTCCTGTGCACAGAAACATGCCAAAACACTCAAGTGTTTCAGTGCAAGACAGATCTTAGACTTCAGATGTTTTTTATCTTTTATCAGAAGGAGACTGAAGGCAAATCCAATTTTTTTAGCTGTTCACAGAGTAAAAAGAAAACTTCCTTTGCTAAGTGTCAGAATTTGAGAGAAGCCCTTGTCTAACGATTAACTCTATTTGTGCAATGCTCGATCCTCTTTCCAGTGTCTTTTGCAGTTGTTAATCTGAAACAGTTCCAGGATCTTGCCATGCCAGGCTGCTGCCCAGGCCATCTGTACCTGTGTTCAGAGTAACTCATCCAGGGTTTTTTGGAATGCCAAAAAAAGCCACCCCTAGCCACCTTGGGCAGGTGGTGTTTGCCCAGCCTCCACAGCTTCTGCAGTGTGGATAATCTGGCAGGCCACCAATTAGAGGTTAGCTCATTTGAACTTCACCACACTGTTTTAATTGTATACAAATGTCATTTCTGAACATAGTGTCAGTGTGGGATCCTCATGCTGATGTCCTTTGAACCATACATGAAAACCTGCTCTAAAATAGAAAGAGGTGTAGTTCTAAGACCTTCTTCAGTGGAACAAGTCAAGCTGCTATTGGGAGTTTTAAAAGTCTCCCTTAGAAATGATGACTGATATGATCCTTTTTTCCCCTGTGGGGAGGTTTGTACAAAATCTTGAGGCATCCTTCACAAAAGCTGAATGTGCTGCTCGCATTTTGGTGGCACTGAAACAGGCAGGACTTTTCAGGAAGGTCAATGGTTATGCAGTCTCATCGTTGAAAAATCAGCTTCAGATACTGAGTTCTGCTGAACGAGATGTGTAACATCTTTATTATGACAGAGATTCCTGAGGAATTTCCTTTTTGGTAGGGAATGGAGATTTCACATCACAATAGCTGAAATCATGTCCATAAACCAGGTCCTTCTGAGAGACTTCATCTAAGCATGGCTCGGGACCCACGCCTGCGCTCCTCCTCTGGCTCTTCCCCAGGGATTTATGCAAGAGTTCTCTCATCCTCCGGTTTTCTTTGGATGTGGATTCCCAAATGATTTCAAGTTCCTCTTCGACTTTCCTAGAAAGAAAATTAAATCCTCATTTTGAAGGAGTTTTTCAGCAGTACACAACTAGAACAGGTGGGTAAGCAGATCACAGAGGCTGTGGATTTAATGCTTAAAATGACCTGTGTGAAATCTGTTCTCACTCTGCTTTTTAGATGGCCACTAAAGCTGATGCTGAGAGGGTGTGATCAGGACCCATGCAGTAAGTTGGATTAAGTCCACACAAAGCAGTGCATGTCAAATCCAAATCATCCAAGTGTGGCTGTCCACCAGGAGGACAGCTCCGTGCCCTGTAACATGCTGGCTGCCAGCTCCCTCCTGTCAGCTGCCACTCGGGCTGAAAGCTTCTGATCCAGCCCAGTGTCAGATGTGGGGCTCAGCCCACGCCTCCATGTGCAGCAAAGATGGTGAAGGACAGCCCTTGAGGCACTATCATATTGTGGGCTGCCCAGGCATAAAGGATTGAATCACTCTGTGGTTTTTTTTCAAAGATGGCAGCTGCCCACGTTTACTGATGCCATGTTCAGCCACAGAACTTCTATGGAGTTCTATTTGGTCAAGGGTAAGCTCTTGGGTTTCCTCTGACCCACCTCTGTGTATGTCAGAATACAAAGTAATAAGGAAATTGAGGTGAATTGACCTGATAAACAAAGTCATTACACGGAAAAGGAACGGGCAAATCTGAACGCCCCAGACATCTGACATGGCAGTTTCAAGCCACTACCTGAAGCTTAGGATCAGAGTCAGTCTTTACCACAACGCCTCCTGCCTCCCAGATTATAAAACTGAGAAATCAATGCAAAACATCCATGCCTTGAGCTCAGCTGCCGTTAGGCTCCTTTCCTGCCAAAGGGTATACACTAGAAGCTGTCCCCTGAGCAGGTATTGTGGAGCATTTGGTGATCAGTAGCACTGAGAATGACATGGTAAAATGCAGCCCTAACACAGTGCTGGCTCATTCTGTCTTTTGCTTTATGACCAGATATTGAGATACAAGATGGCCAAAAAGGAAAGCTACTGAGAAAGATTACCCTGATGCTATTGCTTGGAATGAACTTTTGGTGGTGGAGAGCAGCATTAACCATCAAGAATGGAATGAGAGCAAAAGAAGGCAGGCGAAAGCAGGATTAGAGCAGCCCAAGCCTCTGGCCATGACTGTGCCAGGCTACATTTCATGAGCTGGACCTTTCCTTTTAGCTAAAAGAATACTGAGCAGCAATCTCTCCTTTCTGAAACACCAGAACTGAAGATTACTTTGTTCTCAGAAAGGATGTTGTGAAACAACTTTAACCCAACAGTGAGCATCTACTGCTAGCAGTTACTGAGCATGTAACTTTACAAAGGCCATTTTCCTTATCCTTAGCTGACGTTTCGGGGGGATGTGAGGCACAAAGAGTGAAGTTACGCAATGGAACTCCCTCCACGAGCTGTCCCAGGTTTCACTTGCTGCTTGGCTCTGGCCCTTCGAATTGTGATAGAAATGTTTTCAGCATCTTATTTTTAACTTGAAAGGGACAAGCTCCTGCTTGTTCTTGCCACTTGTCCCCAACCAGAATCTGTGCAGACTGCACAGCACGCCAGAAGTCTGGTTTACCCTTACTGCAGTGCAGAACATTGCCCAGACTTTATTTCATCTGCTAATGTCTTTTTTTTTTTCTTTTTTAAGGACTGGTGCATTGTTAATGCTTGGATGTGCTTCAGTCAGAGAAAATTGGAAGTAAGAAGATGAAACTAAGGATCAGTGAATTGTAACTTAATGCTGTCAGCAAATGGATGTTCATTTTCAGTCCACAGGTTCAGCTCACTGGCAACTGCATCCGTTTTAGAGAAGTTCCAAGAGATCAGCTTTAAAAGCACCCATGCAGTTAAAATCACTTCAGTAGCAAGGAAAGAGATGCCTTTAGAGGTAGTGCTGTACCAGAATGTTTCTTGGAGGATGAATTTTTAAAGAGCTGCAGGGCTGAAAGTGCTGGCTGGAAGGAGCAGGCACAACACACTGCTGGTAAGGGAGTGCCCTGCAGGCACCCCTGGCTCCACACGCAGCACACTGCATCTACAACCCAATGTAATTAGACAAAGCGGGGGGGCGTTTGTGTCTGGGCTTTTTGTTTTGTTTTAAAATTGGAGCCCGATGAAAACACAGAAGAGTCGGCAGAGCTGGAGGCTGTTTATTCTTTCCAGTCACAACCTTCCTGCTACCTTAGGAACCTGGTTTATGCAGCAGCTTGGCTGCCACAGCTTCTGATAGGCTGCACTTTTCCCTGGATCTTGTGCTCCGCTGGGCACTAGCCCTCATTACCCTTCTCTTGCATCTTTTCTCATTATGCAGATAATTCCTTCAGACTCTGCAAGCATCACCATCCCTGGCTGTGGCTGCTGTGATACTGCCCTGCAGAGATAACAGCTGAGCAGGTAACCCTTGCTGGTCCCTTGCGCCTACAGCAGCTGCCTCATCTCTTCAAGCAGGTCTTGCTCAGCATTTAACACTAGATCCACACTCAGTAGTAAATATGCCCTGTGTCCAGATGTCTTTAGACAAAGAGGCTTAAGTTTGTTTTCATAATTGTAGTCTATTGTCACTGAAATGAGTACAAATGAAATCTCTATTCAAGCTCTAACTTGGCTAAGATGAAAGGTTTTATATCTTGTGGAGAGCAAGGAAGAGGCCAATGCTGTGCTGCTGCTTGACAGACCTCACCAAAGACAGATCCTTCTGGTACACTCAGTCCATTCAGCCTTCATCTCTGAGAGCCTTACCTGGGCTACTGGCCCAAGAACTGAATTTTCACCTGTCCTGCAGCTGTTTTCTGGTGTGACTGGACTGATTTAAATATTTTTTTAATCAGGATTCAAAGGGCATAGGTAACCTTACAGGTCACACTGCACATCTCCCTCACCTGTGAAGAGCTCTGAGGCTTTTCTAATAGTGACCCTCATCTGAGGGCAGTTTCTTGACTAAAGCTTTCCAACCTGCACTTGACATCCAAAGTACAGCAGCTGCACCTAACTCCAAGTGCTGCTCTTCTGCAGAAGCCTATGAAATGCATTGTGACCGAGACAAGACAGAGGTAAGTATTCTCATAAGCATTTATGAACCCAGCTGTTAACCCCAGAGCTGCATGGACATGCAGTGGATTGCATTTAAGGAAAGGCAAAGATAGCGACTGATAGGATTGCTCTGTAAACAATAAAGCTGTCACAGTTATCAGCTGCCTGCAGACCAGAAACTGATACTGCTTTCTTGTGGGTTGCTGCAGGCAAAAGGTTGCTGTGACTTTTCCAGAACAGGCTCTAATTACTGAGCAGGCTCTGCGGAGCAGTTTGAGGAAGGTAGTTTGCATATCTTCAGAAGCTTTAAGAGCTGTTATTTATCAAAAGAACTGTTCCATCCATGTGCATTCCCTTTTGGAAACCAAGTGGAAAAATTTTGCTCCCTTGGACGCAAAGGGTAAGCAGTGCAGCCCCTGGTTTGTGTCCTCAGGTGGAAGGTGATGCAGCAAGGGAGAACATTTCAAAGTCATCTTGGTTATGTTTTATGGAGCTCACCTTAGTTTGTATGTAGGCTTGTTAAAAAGAGGAGAGAAGAAACACAATGAGGAATCAGATGAATGCTGCTACTGTGTCTAAAAGAAGGTTACTTTTGAACCTGCTGGGATCTGCAGGAAGGTTTCTGGGTGTGCTGCGGTAAGAGGGTCCTGCCCAGAGCAGAAAGGTGGGGCTGTGCCTCTCTGATGCAGTGTCTCGCTGTTTCCTGGCCTGAAGTGGCATCTTCCCTTGTTCTACAAGAAAACTCCCCTCTCCCAGTACAGACAGGACGTTGTGGTGATCAATAATTTCAGGGCAGCGGCTATGTCAGGCTTAGTATGATTTCCTAACTCCTGAAGAGAAGAATAAACCACAACCTTGTCCTATTGCCACAGAGCCTATGACAAAGTCTGTTCTCATCTTTCTGGCAGCAGAGTAGAGCAGCTCTACTCCACCTCCTGGCTATGCTTCTTTTGATGTAGCCCGGGATGGGCTGACCTGAGCTGCAAGCCACACTGGCAGCCAGAGCTGTGGAGTAGCCAAAGCACTACTTTCTTGTGCAGTTCCCAGCTCCTCACACCTGTCTAATAGCACTGCATAAAATAATCGAGAGGCACTGTGCTGGCATAAGGTAGATGATGCCAGGCCCTCTGTTTCTGTTGTCATTATTTTGCCATGGCAGAGATGACTTGCAAAACGACTGCTTAATTACCTCTCCTCAGCCGTAAAAAGTACCTGGATTGTACCCTATGGCTCTGGTGGAAAGCAAGAGCTTGGGCTGTCAGCAGCTGCATTCCCCCAGCCCCTTCACTTCCCAGATCTGACTGGGTGCTGTTGCCTGTGCCTGACCTTTTCTGCTGCAGCACTTCATCGAGGCTTTCCTGCTTGTCCTGCAACAGATGCTGGAGGTGCTTCAGCTCATGCTGGTACAGGGCAGCCTTCTCTGCAAACTCCTGCTCCTGCTCAGTCATTTTGAGACTGATATCTCCAAGCTTCCCAGATGCTCTCTTTCTATATACCTGTAAGGGTTAAAGAGAACAGCAACAATGTGACTGTATGTGAAGTCAGGACAACTCCCTACTCAGAAAGCGATAGCCAGAGATACTAAATGACAACTTAACCTACATCCAAATGCTGCCCTGCTTAACTGTGTCAGGTCGGTTGTGTTATGGGGCTTTTACCTATTCAAGATTGCACTTGCACTTTGTTCCGTACACAAGCCCAGTGTAGGCAGTGAGCTCCATACCACGTGTTTATCTTAGGAGTGAAAAGACCTAATCGCAAAAAATGAGGTGGTTTCCAAGGTGCAAAAGCTACACCTTGCAGCACCTTGCTCACCTCTTGCCCAACATTGCACTGATGGCTCCAAAAGCACTGCTTGTCTCCTGGTGCTTGGTTAAGGAACGCTGAGAGAAGAGTGGCCTCATGTTTTAAAACACCTCACAGGTGTTTTAGTTTAGAGAAATGAAATGTGTATGTTGGTTGAAGTTCCAGACAAAGGCAGCCTTCAGTGCCCTGTGACTTTGCACTCTGGAACAGCAGCCTCATTTCCTTACCCAAGCACGCCAGGAAATGGAAAATGCAGCTTGTTGCTGCTCTCAACAAAGCCAACAGGTAGGATCCAGTATTAGCTTTTTACTCCTGATTGCAGACAGAATGCTTAAACTGCTACTCTGTCTGCAAGAATGTGATGTTTGATGTAGGGCACAGGACAGATTTGCCTTTTGGCAGGGAAGCATCAGCTGCAAACTATTCAGTGAAGTGCTAAAAATACTGCTATTAATGTCTCACTGATGTAAAGTTTTACCTAAGGTGTTACCTACTGAGTTTTTAGTCTTCAGCTGAACTTCAGCAAGAAGCCTGAGCACATCTTGGAGGAAGAGAAAAATGGTATTTTCAGGTAGGTGCTGCAAGCTGTGTAATCCCTTCCACAAACTGTTTCCCTTCTAGTTCTTGCATGCTGGAGTTACACTTTTTGGAGGTAGTAAGATGGTGACAAACAATAACATAGAACCATTAATCATAAGGCTGATTTACACAGCTTCTGTTTCCTAGCTTTTGTCAGTCAGTTCTAAACCCACAATCATAGAACCCTACAAGTTAATATCACATTAGTCCACTTCTTCCATTGCCAGAAAGGTCCTCAAAATGCAGTGAGGTGCTTGTGCCTGTGATTTTCCTCTGAGCAGACTTAGATGGCTTAGAGCCAGCTTATAGGAAGAGCAGAGCACAGAGCAGCTGGACTTTCATTTCTCTCAATGTCCCACCAGCTCGGGGCAGCTCCTGTTAGGGCAGGTGCCTGTAATTATTTCTAGGAACCAGGGCAAGGCTCCTTCCAGCAGGCAAAGTGGTGACAAACAAAGCAGCTCCTGGTACTGCTGGTGTTAATTTTTGTTTCCACTGCTCACAGATCGCACAGCAGCTGAGCTCCATTTCAAGTCCTACTTTGCCTCAGCTTGTTCAAGTCTGTGGCTCCATCACATCCCATAGCTGCCTCTGCTGCCTTGGCACCTGCTCTTCCCTGCCAGTGGCACCTGTCACGTGCACAGAGAGGTTGCAAAACCACAGGGGCACAGAGGGCAGAAGTGCACTACTGCTGACCTCATGAGACTCGGGTGTGAAATGAGATAGGAGGAATAGGTGGTTCTGGTCCATCTCCTGGGGCTGGCTGTAGCTTGGTCTGTTAGAAATCACAGAATGGCTCAGGCTGGAAGGGACCCCAGAGATCATCCACTGCAACCTTCCCACCATGGGCAGACACCTCTTAACTGGACCAGGTTGTCCAAGGCCTCATCCAAGCTGGCCTTGAACACTTCCAGGGAGGAGGTAGTCATAGCCTCCCTGGGCAGCCTGTTCCAGAGTCTCACCACCCTGCTACTGAAGAACTTCCTCAGCTCCAGTCTAACCCTGCTCTGCCTCAGCTCCAAACCATTCCCCCTTGACCTGTCTCTAGACGCCCTTGTGAAAAGTTCTTCTGCAGCCTTCCTGCAGGATCCCTTCAGCTACTAGAAGTCATTTCTAAGATGTTCCCCCCCAGCTCCCTCAGCCTGTCCTGATAGCAGAGGTGCTCCAGCCCTTGGATCATTTTTGTGGCCTCTGGGCTCACTCCAACAACTCTGTGTCCTTCTTATGCTGGGGACACCAGAACTGGAGGCAGTGTTCAAGGTGGGAGTCTCACAAAAGAATGCAGAAGCTATCTTAGCAGAACTTCATCAGGGTGAGTGAGGAGTGCCCAGATGGCTCCATACTCCCCTGTGGGAGCCCTGCCCGGCTGGGGTGCCTCTGGGCACATTGACAAGCCACTTACAGGTGCTTCGCAGCAGGTTACCGCCTTTGAATTGTTCACAACAACCTCCTATTAGTTTTGTCTCAAGTGAAGCAGATAGCAGCTAACAGCCTAGGGGAGATGACAATTTTGGTGAAGAGCATGATAACATATGGCTGGAGGTGTTCATGTTTTCCTTGGGAGCTGCAAAGGGTAGTCTGCCCAAGGCCATGGATCGCAGGTACACAGCAAGCGCCCAGGTGGCTGCAGCAGCTGGTACTAAAGAGGACATAATTTACATTCTTCTGAAGTAGTTTCAGGAAGCTGTACTCCCAGGCACCATAATAATCCTTTCACACTAGAAGGATTATGAATTCAAAACAAACTGGAGACTTCTGGACAGAAAGCCAACAAAGCATTCATATAGAGACAGAGTGCAATGCTCTCATCCCAAGGTCCTTGTTGAGGCACTGAAGCTATTTTTGTCAATCACAAACATGCTTTTCTCCTATCTTTTACCAGAAACAATTAGGACTGTCCCTTCCAAAAGAGAGCAACGACCAAGAAAACTGCAAACCCACTACACCTCCACAGAATGTGCTACAGAAGAGGCCTGTGATGGCTCCCCTGATGACAAGCACTGCATTGCTGATCTGGTAAGGATTTGATTTCTGTTTCTTAATACCTCTACTCCGTTTCTGTAAACAGGCTGTAGGCAAAACACAGAAAGTCTCAGATGCAAAAGCTCATGAAACCAATAAACTGCTCTGCTCTAGTCTCGTGTGTCCCAGCAAATAAGCTTCCTCATTTACAGACTGTTACTGGCACTTAGTTCACAGAATCGTTTGGCCTTGAAGAGACCTTTAAGCTCACCAAGTCAGGACATTGATGAAGTCAAGCTGTTGGTGCTGGTACGAGATAGCTGTGTGTACCTGATTTGCTGTCACAAAGAACAGGTCAGTATCAGATAAACTGCATTGACTTTGAGACATACATAAGCTAAAATTGACACAGAAAGGGAAAGGGAAATGTCTGTTAGCTGAGACTTACTTTATGAGCACCACTAACATAAAAGACTCGGCAAACTCATCCAATATTGCAAAATAAATTTAAAGCTGGAATTATCTGAAAATGTAACACCTCGCTGGAGAAATAACTTCAGACAGGGTATTTTCTTGTTCTTATCTCACCCTATTCTTTAACCTATTCTTATCTTAGCCTGCTTCTTCAACCTAGTTATCTCTCCTGGCCTGAAAGGGAGTATAATGAAGTATTCTGTTCTCCTAAGGAACTCTCAAGTCATAAGGAAGTCTCAGGTTTCCTTGTTTCATCTTTCCCCTGCAGTAAGACTTAAACAAACCCACGGTCTCCTAGCATTACACCCAAAGCAGCTTCCCCTAAGTAAGCCAGCCTGTTGAATGGCTGCTGCCTGGAGGCTCTGTGCCTTCCCTGGGAGGAATGGCTGTCCCGCCCAGCCTGCCTTCTTCCGCCTCCTAACAACTTGTGCAGTGCCTCTTTTCCCACTCCACTCTGTGCATCTGACCTCTAACTCAGTCTTGGATGAGCCTGTGCCTTTTGAGATATGAGGCCACGACTCCACTAAACAGTAGCAGAGGATACCCAGATATGTCCAAAGAGGACAGGACACAGGCTCCCAATAAGGCACCTCAAGTAACTCAAACCTGTAAACTAGAAGTGTTTCTCTCATCATAACCGCAGGAGACTAATTCAGAGGATGTAATTTCCATTTCTTATCTTGTATCTCACCGAAATAGCTGAGGATGGCTAAAAGCCAAAGCACAACACCCTCCTGTAAGATAAGAAATAGCTAACACACACACATTACCAACGGGTTTATTGCCCCTCCAGAAAGATTAATGCAGTTTATATACTTGTTATCACTGGAGACAGATGATAGCTAAATAGCTCAGGAGAGCTTTAGCCTATAACCCTCCAGCAGGGCAGTCACACCCTTTGTGATTTCCTGAAGCAGCTGACAGTGCAGTTCCTCCAGCTGACAGAATCAGATTGAGACTTCTAATCTAGCTCATTTTACTAAGAAGCAAGTTTGTAGTCACATAGGAAGCTGCTGCTCAAGCCTGGTGGCTGCTAGAACTCTGCATGAAGCGTGGAGGCAAACACCTATCTTGCAAGTGAAGAACCCTTTTGCCCTTTCACATTCACCTCCATTTTCTACTGGCAGCACCTGACAAAGCAGCGTGTGTAATATGGCCTGTCCCGTTTGAAAAGCTGCATTACACACTGGGGTCAAAGAAGTCTTGTGACTAAAAGGAACCAAACTAAGAGTTTGGCCACTTACTCAGATTTATGAAAATAATTCTCATTAAAATCTCCATAATTTTCCACAAACTGCTGCAGAGACTACAGGAATAAAGGCTCTGTTTGAGACAAGTGCCTTACTTAACTGGAGGTGCTGAAGAAAGGGAGGTGTTTTCACCAAAGACATCAACCACCCTAGCTTTCAGCAGAGGCCACTTAATATGGTAACCAAGAAGTACCTCCTACTTCAAGGTATTTTGTGACTGTTTATGGCCCCTGCTTTTCTAATAACAAAGAACAAAGCTATTTTGCAAATAGATTAGTCTTACTTTTGCTAACAGAAATAGTGACATTGAAGAACTTATCTACAGGCTGGTTTTTTTCTGGTTTGCATTAATGGCTGCTGGCTAAGAAGGATTTTGTACAATTGTATTTGCTTTTGCACCTAAAACTCGCAGCATGTACTGCATGTAAATAACCCCAATCTCCTGCGAGTCTCTTCTGTGATCCCTGCAGAAGTCACAAATCTATCAAGTGGCAGAAAATCTGTATTTATGCAGTTAGGTATTTTATGAAGGGGTCCTTGCAAATTCTAGCTATATTTCAGCTTATTGTGTTGAACCTTACAGGGAAAGAGGAGAAGGAGTTGGTCTCTGTTAACATGCTGGGGCACCTCTGTGTCCTTTCATGTATGAATAGCAGCATAGGTCCTGAAGAGCAAAGTGCAAGTATGGAGACTGTGCTTTAGGATGCACAAAGAGGACGAAACAGCTTCTTTGGAAAGCTCTTACTTCTGTATTTAACTCAATATACCAGCTGCTCTTCTCCTTTGGGTTTACACTGGAAACAATTACAGCAGCACCAAATAGACTCACTGCTACACTGCAGTTACACACTATGTTTTGTATTTGTTTAGAGCTGTAAAGGTCACCTGCAATGTGTTCTCTAATTAGGCTAGATGTTTGAACAGCCTCCGAGCTTCTAAACCTCCTCCCCTATGGACACACGGGAGTGCTGGTGGCAACTCAGGGTAGCTTTGCATTCTTACACATCTAATTGTAATGGCCTTCAGCTTCAAGCACTAGTACAGCCTCCAAAAAGCAGGAGAGATCAAAACTGTGTGAGGCTACAAAACAAAATGAACTACTACTGCCGTGTGAATTACAATTCTCTTTACCAGGTGTGATTACGTAATGATGTCAGTGCAGCAACCTGCTGACACTCTATGTACAAGCACAGCGGAAAATGGGACTTGTCAAAGCTGTAAGGATCATCGTTTTGCTTTTCAAAAAACACTTCCCAAGTCTCTCACAAAAACACTGTCACAGATTAAGCACTGTTCTAAAGCCCAAACATTTTCCACGGCGTTCTGCTGAAAGCACTGCTTACCTTGACTTTTTCTTCCAGCCTTCCTAAGCGCAGACTGCCTTCCACCATTCTGGTGAGCACGCCGTGATTCTCCTTCTCCAAGCACCTGGCCTGCAACCATGCAGTACACAGAGCTGAATCTAATCACTGCCTTAAAGGGCATACAGAACATGTACACTGGTTTGAGCACCCATAGGCTGAAGAACCATGATAGAAAGAGAATCCTGAAAATTATCCTAATGGCCAATTAGTAATTTGTCAGATGACTCTGAATCCTATCTTGCTAACAAAGTAATACCTTGAAACAGTTTTATTTTGAAAGGATCACAACTGCTGGTGCTGCAGAACTGGTTAGGCTTACATCTCTTTCTACAGCTGAAAACAGGCTGTTACTGCTACAAGTACTCTGAGCACTCTGCTGGGGTTTTACTAAGACAAGTGGCACACCTTGTACTTACAGGCAATTCTGGATCTCTGATGATCTCTGATGGGGCGTGCTGAGTATTTGAAAGCAGATATGATATACCAGAGACTCAAAGATAAGAACCGCTTTCCCTAATTCCTAGGAGATATTTATTGTACCTAGTTTCACAATCCTAAAGTGTGGTTTGCAGTAGACAAGGATTTGAGCTGGATCACCATCGTTCCTCTTGTAGAATTAGGAATTGACCTCTACAGGATCTTTTTGCCCAACACTGATGACAACATTTGTCTCCTACTTGAACAGCACAAGCAAAAGAACCTTTATTTTAACTAAATTTTATTAAATGACTGCCAGGACCAATTTGAAGATGTAACAGTATGTAAAATTGTAATTTGGTCCAGGACCTTGCAAAGAAAATAAAGTGTGCCTGCAAAAAGCCCACTAACTTCAATGTCACATGCTTCCACTAAACACAAGTTGTCAAACTGACCAAAAGGGAGCTCTCGTGTGCATATGCATCCACAGGTGAAGGCCCACGCAGACCTATTCAGGAAGGCATACAAAAAATGTATGACTTTGTGCTACACTTAGGTCCACGTAGCTTCAGCAACTGAAGGCAGTCTCTGAAATCTGGTTAAACCATTACTTCAAACTTGCTCTATACTATTGCAGACCATAAAGCTGATGTGAATTAAGGCTTAATTATGTTATCTTCAGAAACTGTGATAGTTGCTTTTAACCACTGTTCTAGAAAATCATCTGTTGCTGTCCTTATCCTGTTTGGAAAAGCCTATTGAAATAAATAGTCCAAACTTTGAAATCACAGTTTTAGTTTTTGATGATTCAGATGAACAATGAGTTGTGCTAGTAGGATGGTAATTGTGTAAAATATCAATTCAGTCATGTTAATTATTTAAAGATAATTACCAAAAGAATAAGATGATCACGTTCCTGACCTATCTTCTCCACCAAACCGATAAGGTTTGTCAGATAGTGATGGGCTGCAACTTCTTTTTCCATTGATTTCTCCAACTGCACCTTTAAAAGACTTATTTTCTTCTTTAATCGCCTATAAAATAACCAGAAAAAGGAAAATCTTCATCTTAGGAATTAATAATGGCAGTAAAAGAAGTTGTACAGTACATGCAAATCAACTTGTGCATCGGCGTGAAAGATCTGCAATGCCCAGAGTATCACTGCCCACTTTTGGGAGCTGTTTTCCTCTACAACACCTTGTGTGAGTAGTGCCAATTTGTGCAGCAGCTACAAGCTCACAGTTCAGCTCTTAGGAACATAATTGTAACACTGCTTCTACTTTTTAAAGCGTTGTGAGCCCAACTCTGAAGCAGCTCAGTGCATGAGCTCGACAAGAAGCACAAGATCCTATTTCCAGGTGAGTACACAAACAACTCATTCCTATAGCTAACTACTGGCATTAAAGGCACATTCTTAATTTGCACCTTGACACACAGGGTGCACAGAAACATAAGGCTCAGCAAAGCTGCTCAACAGCCAGGCCTCCAGATGGGACAGAGAGGTGTTCAGGGAACACTTTGGCTGGCACTGGTACAAGTGACAGGCTGTGGGACGTCAGATGGTGTTTGCAGATATTACTCTATTGCTTTTTTGGAAATACAAGTACTTCAGTGTAAGAAAATGAGAAAGGGATGTGACCTGTTTGTCTTTTTTGTCGCTTCCATCTCAGCTTCCAGGATCTTCTTCTCAACCATGAAGCTGTTCTTCTCCAGCAGCAGTTTCTTGTTCTGAGCTTGCAGTGATACCATCTTTCCCATTAGATCTTCCACCTCACGGTGCTTTTTCTCCTGCTCCTGCTGTAAGTGGCTGCAAAGCCCAAGAGCACAGAAGTGTCCTGTTACAGCCCTAGGTCGCTGCAAAGCTGGCTGACAGTAAGACACTGGCACTCAAGGTAGGTTGAGAACGCTGCACACTCAGTGCTGCCAGCACAGCTATGATAATCTCCTGACATATCAAGTCATGCAAAATTATTCAAATAATTCGTCTTGACTGCACCTGAACTAGAATTTAAAGGATAAGCATGTCCTGTACAACCCAAATGTATTCCCCTTATGTTTTTTTTTGTTTTCAAAGAAATTACTAGCAGCGCCAGAACCCAGGTCTGAGAACTTCCCAGGAATGTGGAGTATCCTAAGAACTGGAAGCAAACATAGTTACAGAAGGTCTTTAGAAAAACATTACTCTGCCTGACAGGACTTTTGTGTTTTGCTGTTTCATGATACTTCCATATTGTAAAGAGTGGAGAAACTTAGTATTTTTCATTTAGAATTTGAGGATCCTTCAGACATTTTCTCAAAGATGGGACCCAAAGGATATGAATGTTTTATAAACATTGCTGGCAGTATAGAAAGTGGACTAAAATCTATGTTTAATGCTTCCCCTTCTATTTAAAAAGGTAGACTCAGCAGCACACACTTCATGGTGAACACTTCCACTGATGTCTCTAGATCTAGGATTTTCTTCTCTATGTTCAACTGTCTATAAAAAGCAAGAGAGTATCTCTGAAATATTGCTTTACTTTTCATTATACTTGGGTGGTTACCCAGATAAAGTTTCCACTTGCCTCCTACCTACCCTGATGCAGCATCACATGAATGCTGTGCAGAATGCTTCTCTGCACACCATATATAAGCTCATACCTTTTGAGATCATTCACCAAAGCAAAGTGCTCCTCTGCTGCTATTCTGCTCTCCAGTTTGGCATTCAGCTCTTCACAAGTAGAACGCAAGGCTTCCAACTGCTTCTGGTACCCTGCTATCTCCTCTTCCTGACTCTGTTTCTTTTCTTCTAAGATTACTATCTGTTTGGTCAATTTTGAAGCTTTTGGGATGAAAAAAAACAACAAAATTTAAGTACAGCAGAACTAATTCAGTCGCTTAGTGAACCCCCAACTATGTCAGCAATATCTGAGTTCCAGGTTGTTTGTAGCATTATGCATTACTAGTGGATAGGTCAGGTTGTGTTTTAACAGTATGTAGTATTTTTTTTTCATGTTTCAAGCAGCTTGCTTTGGAAAAGCACCAATACTTCTAGGGCTGAAAGTTATTTCATCATTAAAACCTTATTTTAGTCTGAAAAACTCTGTGATGCAGATTTTAGTAATTCAGGGAAAGCACCTAAAAAGGAGCGTGACTTTTGTAGCTTAGCAGCCAGGGCACACATCTGGAGCCTGCCCAGTTTCTGTTCACTGTTCTGCATTTCCCCTGCCATATGCATTTCAGTCACTGGACACCCTGACGAACAGCAGCAGGCACTTAATGGGAGATCAGGGCTCTTGTTTGCCATCTCCAGCACGAGACAGCAGATCTGGCAGTGTTCACTAGGGATGCTCTGTACCAGGTCAAGCTATTCTGAGATTTGAAAAGGGGGACACTCGATTTTGGGGTGTTGCCTGGCCTTTGGCCTTGGCCTATGAGAAGGTGTTACCTTCTAAACACAGAAACTTTACATGCAGAAAGGAAGTATTTCTGCAACCAGGTGGCAGACAAGTGCCACACTTCAGAACTGGACTTTTACACTTTGGGAAACCATTCTCGCCAGTGACTTGGGTTAGCTGCACAGTATTAAGTATCTTTCAGAACATTCTAATCTGCAAATTAAGATTTGATCTTTGCTTTTTAAACTTCACTAAGAAATCTGACTTTCAGTTTTGGGATTTTAAACTATAACATGTTTGTTCTCTTTCTAATGTCCAGTCAGAAGGCTATGTATGAGATATATCCAGAGGAATCAATCACCAGAAAAATTGCTTTTGGTCAGGAGTAGCTTTACAGGAAGAAGAGGAATCACACAAAATCACAGAATGTCAGGGGCTGGAAAGGACCTCTGAAGATAATCTAGTCGAATCCACCCTGCAGAGCAGGATCACCTGTACCAGGAGTACTGAGCATTCTGAATTCAAGCAAATATCAACCTCTGATAAAACAGCAATAGGTATTATTACTTAAAGATGTGTGTAAATGTAAGCGGTACCAAATTATCAAAGAGTAAAATCAAATACTGCTACCCATAACTAACTATATGAAGTGATAAGCATTGGTTACAAGGCAGAAAATTAAAGACATCCTACAAATTTTAAAATTAATGTTCAAATAAGCAAAGAATACCTCACAAATGCCAACCTGTGAAGATCAAAGTGCTATGAAAATGGGTGTACTGCAGCTACCAGTTGGCATCTTTTCAGAGGAAGCAAGTCACAATGGAGTATGCTGTGTAGTATCAGTTGGTGACACTGACATTTCTCTTTGGTATCAGTTGACAGCCAGAGATTGGTCTCACATTAGTGTTACCTGCATCCATCAATGCTTTGTAGGCATAACAAGGAATAGCAAAAAAAAAAAAACAAAACCCAAAACCAAAAAAACAACCCTACCTGCAGTAATGTCTTTGGTGTAGTTCAAATGATTTGCAACTCAAGCACTTTACCTTCTTGAACGTGCTGTCTGTGACTGTCTTTTGCTTTAGCTTGTTGAATTTCCAGTTGCTCCCTCAACAGCCCATTTTCCTCCAAGACCAGTTTGGCCTGAGTTTGCAGCTGCTGCCTGCAATGGCAACTGGCTTATAAATCAAACATAATTCAGATATTTAACTGACGTTCACAGAAGAAACACAACTGACTTCCAGCAACGTAAACTTGTAAAATCGTATTTGAAACTCTTTAAAAAGCAAATAAAAAACCCTAACTGAAAGCAATGCCAGGACCCAGCTTTGAGAGACAGGAACTCACAACCCTCCAAATGTAAATTATTAAATAATATTTAAAATATTTGACCATCTAAAGCAACGATTTCACATGGAAAGAAGGTGAGGAGGGGGAAGTATGAATTAGAATTGTAGCATCATAGAATGGTTGAGGTTGCAAGGGATCCCTGGAGATCATCTGGTCTAACTCCTGTGCTCATCCAGGGCATCCAGAGGCTGCCCAGGAGCACCTTCAGTTGACTTTTGAATACCTCTAGGGATGGAGACTTTAGAACCAATTTGGACAGTGTGTTGCAGTGCTCACAGTGAAAAACTGCTTCCTTCTGTTCAGAGGGAAGCACCTGTGTTTCAGCTTGTGTCTGTCACATCTTGCTTGCCCCAGAGCAGCACTGAAAAGAGCCAGACTCCCCTCAGCCATTTACACACAGCACTAGGCTCCCCTCAAGTCTTCTCTGGGCCAAACAGTCCCAGCTCTCTCGGGCTGCTGTCAGCAGCATGTTGTCACTCTTAGCAGAAGTGACAGAGCCTGCAAGGTCTGGGACAGAATTACAGTTTGCTTCAGTTGCAAAACTGCACATTCACCATTTGGTCCTTGCATTCTGGAATTATTTCAGGTATTGCAGATCAGCATTGCTCCAACAAGACTTAAGTCATAACTCTATTAGCTCATCAGCAAAACTTGATCTGCTTGAGGAGAACAAACTACTTCCTTAAGACTTGTAATCTTCAAATTTTACACACAACAAGCAAAATTATGAGTAGCTTTTCAAGTAATTTCTAGTCGTGTAACTTGCCGTTCTGTGGGAGTAACACAGTGAATTTTATTTAATTGCTCATGCAGGTCTTCATTCTCCTTCACCAACTCCTCAACCCGTACTCTAAAATTCTTCATCTCCTCCTGTAAGGCAAAGGATGCCGTGGGAAGTTCTTTAGAGGTAAGGATTTTGTTTGAATTTTCACATCATCAGAAATGGTTATGGGTACACACAGCTGGGTGCCTTCTCATTCTTCTGCTAACAGTTCTCCTACTACTCATCTTTTAACTCAAATGTGCATCCTTATGAATTGCTTCCTCAATCTAGTAATACTAAGAAAACTTCAGATGTTTGAATGGTGACACATTTTTGCTACAAGTTGTTTGAATTCTGAAAGGCGTAGATGGTTAAAATATGGATTAACAGCCATGAATTCTGGAAATGACTCGACGGTACTGTATGTTTTCAGTATGAATACAGGCATGGTAGGATAGTACAGTGACTTTGCACTGATAGAAAGTGCTCGGTGCTTTCTGCTCATTTTATGGCTTAGTGTTTTGAAGCACATCAGTTATTTTGAAAACTAAGATAGTTCTACTCTGAAGCAGATCACCATTCTTCAAAGATTCAGTGATAAAACCTCCAAACTTTCTAAAGAGCAAAAAGTTGCCATTCCTTAGGACCCACTCCGTAGATACCTAGAAACAAGAATCCTCTGCCACAAAACCCAGGCCTGTCACTAGAAATGCAGCGTGACAGGGCACCGAATCCCCACCGTGGGTGACCACAGTAAATTCTTCCTACCACTGAGTGAGTTTGTGGTTTACTGTAGTTAAGAGAGCACAAGCCTTGTACCTCTCGGTGAAATGCCTGCATCTGCATCTCTGAACAGCATGACAGAACCAAGCAAGGCAAGCAGGAGGTAAGACAGCACAGTAACTGTGCATGGAAAAGGAAAACAAAGTAACATTTAATTTTAGGCAGAAAACCTCTCTGACAATTCCATTCTACAAAATGTCAGTCTTTTATTTCTGCTGTCAAGTGTATTTTCTTTGAATGGCAACTTGCCTCATGTTCAAGGTTTAAATCTTCCTTCTCTCTTATTCTGTCTTCATATGCCAACAGAAGAGGTGACAAGTACTTCATATCCAACTTTAAAAAAACAATAAAAACATACAAATTAATTACAAAATACAATCTCATCGTTATTGTTTTTATTTCTGCTATACATTACCAGTTTTTAAAGCTATTTAGGGGCTTTGTATATGCTTTGCAAGGCGCAGGACTTACACAAGCACACAGAGCACCACGCACAAAGTGAAGTGGCAGAAGCACTTAATGGTGCCGCTTTAGGAACGAGCTTTGGAAAGGACAAGGCTGGATTACAGGCAGCTATCTGCAGCACAGCATTCCTTATCTGCAGCATAGCATCATGTGGATGCAAGCTGAAACTACAGTGAATACAGTCAATCAAAATTAGCCCAGATTCATTAGTAAGTGGGAAAGGAATTTTTATATTCTAAAATCTGCAGTACATATGTATATGATTCTTGAATAGGATAGCTAGAAAAGCAGGGCAGGAGGACTTCCTTTTTTCTGTATAGCTCTAAATAATACTGAGAATGGAAAATCTAAGATTTGATTAGCACTTCAAGGAGAAATTGTTTCATGTACTACAAACTTACTCAACTTCACACACTGTCTTCTCCTTGCCAGAAGTCTGTAGGCTGCTAGTGGACCTATGACCACTCCTACCATCAGACTCACTGAAATGTGCAGTTTTCTTTCAGCAGCAAGCAAGCACAGAAGAGGTAAATGAAGATATTTTATTACTTACCAGCCATGGTGGTGGTGGTCCTCTCATGGGTATACTTTTCTGTTTTAGATGCTACAGTAGAGTTGAAGAAAGATACTGAAATTACCTTCTGCTTTTTGAAGCACCAATTACTGTCCACTGCAGTCACAAGAAGGCTCTGTTTCTAATTAACGTTTGTTGCACATGCAACATACACTCAAAGTTCAACACCTTACTAATACAGGTGAAGGCCTAACTTGTTAAGAGTTAGTGATGAATACTTAGTTCAGATTTCAGGAAAAGCCTATGCCATTTGTAGACTTTGTGGAAAATTTGGAGAAAACAGTCTTAAAAACTCAAAGTTGAATGAAAGGACAAGGGGACGTTTCAGATTCTTACCTCTCCTTGGGACAATGGCCTGAACTTAGTTTGATAGCGACTCAATTCCACATTTAAACGATGCACTGTCATTTTCAAAGCGTCGTTTTCATCTACCAGTTCTTGTGCTTGCTGCCTGAGAGAAAGTAATTCTGTAGCCTCCTCTGTTAAAACAAATATCCAACAAGAAAGATCAATCAAAATTCAGGAAGCGCTTGCAATAACTTGTAAGCTAGAATCCAAAAGAACTTCTCTCACAATACTGTAATGGATAATTCTGTGAGAAATTACTAATGAAACCCCATCAAATTTCAAACAGCCAAGTAATTGTTTGGTTGGGTTTTTTTTCATCATCATTAAAGTATTCCTTGAAAAATTTCTATTTTAGAAATTAGTTCTACAGATACTTGCCTGAATACCTACTGCAGGAACAGGGCTGTAAGTAATCAGAAAAAAATCAAACAAGGTAACTACAGAAGAACTTCTGTGTTTCTCACACCTTCTTTATGTGACTTCTTTGCATCTTCTTTCAGTCTGCTGTTTTCTTCTTCTAGTCTCTTCATCTTTAATTGCTGTTCTTCGATTAGCTGTTTTGTTCCCTCACATTGCTGGGCCATAGCCTTGTATGCCTTGTTCAGACACCAGTTTTCTTGTTTCAGTTCTCTGAACTTCTCTCTAGTCAGGTTTTCCCGTGCTCGCCTTGCCCGCACAGCCAGGTCTGCAGTGCCACAGCACAATGTAGTTAAATAATTTGTGTTCAGACTGGGGTACAAGTTTCAGCAAGTGAGAATCCATTTTTTTCCAACATTATGTAGGAGCAATGCTCTCTAAGACACAAATCAGCTTATGGCTCCCAGAAGGTAAGGCCATAGAGAATGAAAAAAAGTTCCCATCTTGTCTCTCAGAGACTGAAAACATCCTTTCCTTAAAGTGAACATGAAATAGTATCCTTCTCTCTAGCATGGGTCACAAAAGCAAAGTGGCTGTGTTCTGCATGCACCAGCCAGTCCTCCTCACCCCTTCCTGCTTCAAGCACCTGTGTTAATGAAAGCTTTACCCCCCTTCCCACTGAACTGGCTTCAGCAATCTGTGACCGACTTGCAGTCTCTTCATGGACTTCACAACAGTGAAATGTTAGGCCTGCACCGTGGGGAGTGTATTGTGGCATTAGCAGCAACGGATCCCACGTTCAAATGTTTCTTTTTATCTCTCTGGACAGAGTGCTCATACAGACCAAGTACCTGGGGAGGGTGGAGGCTTCTCATGAGTCAGATTCTCAGCTAATGGTTTCTCTTCCTAGTGAAGAAATAAAAAATGAGACAATTTGCTGCAACAGTTTCCTTTCTGAAGTACTGTGGACAGCATCACTGCTGGAAAACTTAGGAAACAGAACTTCTGAAGCAGTCTCTTTAATATTGACAACATGTACAGTTGGATTCTATGCTGCCGTGACATGACTCGTCACTTACTCATCTTGTCACTTATCACTGCCATCACTCACTTGTGGGCACTTGAAACTGCTAACATTGGATTTGGCTGTCAGAGATGCACAGCTCTCAAAACACTTTTATGGCTTCAAAATAGTTTGAAAAAGCTTCTTTACCAGACAGGATGGATATTGCTCCCACTGCCTTTACAATAGTCAGGTATGGTATGAGCTTTCAGTCCTCAACTGAGAGCCAGCCAATAAATGAAAATCTAAAATGCTCTTCAACAAAGTTGAACTTTGTTCTCCCTTTGCTGGTTAAAAAACCAAGCAAACCACAAAACCAACCTGTTTTTTATATTTTTATGAAAGCATGAAGTTCTTGTAAGGATATAAGGCCATGCAATTTATCATACTGAGGCACTGATGACTAAATGAGTCAAAACTCACCAACAATTTCTAAAGAAAAAATAAGTAGTCATGAGCTTGAGGAAAAAAAGAGATGTTAACAATGGAAAAACTGAATTTTTTTGTAAGTAGTATTGGTATTCTTTTTCAAGCTTATGAAAACAGTCAAATGGGCCCAGTCTGGAAAATGAGATACAAATCTGGTGAGGCTATGCTGATAATTTGAAAATTATCACTAAGAGCCATCTCTTGATACAAGAAGGTATCTCCCACTTGGTTTCTTTCCTTCACAGGAGGAACCACAGAAGATAGGCAAACACAAAACAAAACAAACAACCCAGACCAACAAAACCTCAGCTCACCTTCTACGGCCTGTTTACCTCTATAGCCATGTTTTAGCAAAATACCATTTTTTGTACTCCAAATGAAAAATGTTCCCCAGTGGCAATAAATTAGTTTAAGTGACTGTAAACTATCAGCTCTTTTTTGCAAAATGAATCACAGATTATCCTTCATACAAGTCTTACCTGTAAATCTGAGCCGATATGTTGTCGGTCTTCTGGTAAAGAAAAACAAATCTTTCAGTCAGTTACAATCAAAAGCATTTGTACGCCCTAATGAAAGCACTTCTTGTAAAGACGTTATTTGTGAAGTTTAATTCAGAGCTTAGGGTGACTTATGCGACTGATAATCATGTTCCACACTCTGGTCTGGTCTGTCAGAACCTTCCTCTTAACATCCAGACCTTAGACGGTGTAAAAAAAATACATCTTGTGTAGAGAAGATGAGCCAGCCTAGTACCATGCCATTGCAGTCTGTAAAAAAATTCTTACTTACAGACATGGCATTTTGTTATCTGTGAAAAATGGCTGAGTAGAAATGATTTTTCTACCTCTTTAGCTTTCTTCTTTTTTAAACATTGCTAGTTCCTAATTTTTTTCAGTATTTTGGAGAAAAGTCCAACAGCTTCCAGAGCACGAACTGGGAGCATATATCTCAAGAGAAACATAGTGCAGAATGACTGCTCTAGACATCAAAGAACACACAACTGGCTGATAATGGATGTTTAGGAGTTTCATTCAGACAGCAAATACAGACCAATCTTCCCTTTTATGTGGGGTTTTTAACTTTCTGTAGCTACTAGAAATAGCAAAGTATTTAGTAGATTTTTTTCAAACAAAAGGAACAGATGACTAGCATATAGTATTGTTTTATTAAAACCAAACGTTTTTCCCTGTAGTATTAAAAGATCTGACCTAAAGTGAGGTTATTTACCTTCTAGTTGCTTGTCTGACTCTCTCACCAGCATCTGAAACTCGGCTTCATGAGAAGGTATCTCTTTATCTTCAGCATTAATACTAGGAGATGGTGGAAACTCTTCCTATGTGAAAATAAGACAAGCCTATCTAAACCATGGTAAAACAGCCTGTCTGATCTCTGTATAAAACCTTTACTGCACACATCCCACTCACAGAATTTCAACATAGTACATATTTTTTTTCCCTCTTAGTTTAGGGCTCTGTAAATAAAACCTAAACCTTACCATGATCAGCTGGAGATGGACATTTAGTTCACAGGGTAAATATTTCCTGTCACCTTACTCAGGTCACAGAAATCTGGGTAATGATCTCATATTTGCTTCTTTAGTCATATCTCAACTTGCTCTTAATAAAACATCAATCATTTCCCTACCACCTCACAGCACTGAAGGAGTCACCAGTAATGTCTGAAACTGTTTTTGCTGGTCTGACTGCATTAACAGTGTCCCACATATTCTACCCACTCTTGGTTTCATTCCCTTTTCTCCTCTTGCAGATTACTATCTCTTCACCTAGAGGTGTCTTCTGATTTCTTTCATATACATAGCATTTTATTGCCTCTTCACTACTCTTCTTTTTTTCCCATCTGTTAAATTTTGCTGTCATTTTGGACTGCATTTTAGATGTGCCGTAAAAGCATTAAGCTGCTCATTGCTGGTTAGACAATCCAAAACTCTAACACAGGAAACCCAGGGGTCTTCAAGGTAACTTACTGATTTGGACTCTCCTTGTCTCCATACAGGTCCCCGCTCAGTAGCATAACACTGAGTTATTAACTAAGCTTTCACCATTTAAAAGTAAAGTTTCATCACTTTTAGCAAATAATCTACTATGTATCATGCTAAGTATCATGCTCAAAGTCAAATACTGAACATTTTACAAAAAACTAAATCGTGCACAATAACTACACCCAACACCACTATTTTTCTGAGAAAAGATGTGGTATCTCTGAGGATGAACAAACCAACCTAGCCCATGCAGGAGTAAATGAATCACAGAAAGAAGTGTTGAAAAAGTATCTGAGGAGTATGAAGTAAATGAAAAAATGTAGAAATATTTAATATTTGCATTAATGTGTTAAAACACCATGAAGGAATGACAGATTTGAAATCCCTACCTTCTTATTTTTGCAGGGAACAGCATAAATAGCATCGGTGCTACAACTTTTTCCCTTTTTCTCATCACTCTGACAGCTGGGCTCTGTCTGTTTATCAGCATCTGCAAGATAGGTGTCCATGTCCTCATCCTCACCATCATTGCCTGAGATTTCTGGAGACTGCAGAGAGGATCTCTCACTATCATCAAGTTTCCAGTCAGTGCTGTAAGTAGAAAGCAGTTTAAAGTCTCTTTCAGTGTTGCTTACTTTTCCAAAGAAACACTTATTAGTAGAACCATCAGTCTTAAAATATACACATCAAGTCCAAACAGGACCTACACTGGTCAGCTGCATACAAGGAACCTAGCCTCTGAGTATGCTTAAAATAAGCCATTAACATTGGAGGTACACCTTCTCTATCTTAAAAAAACATGACAGATTAGAGGTAGAAGGTTGCTCGTTCTGCCAAAAACAAGAACCTGAAATAATTATTTAGCACAAAGAAAATATCTGGCATGTAATTCATATGCTTCCTCAGTGACTAGCGGGTTGTATAATCGATAGCCATTAGGCAGAAATAATACTTGGCTGCACAATCCAAATCTCCATCTGTGGACACTCAGCCCCAGTTTAAGACGTGGTGAGAAAAAAGTGTCTCTAACAGCAGGAGGTTGTTGTAGCCCTTTGGTAAAATCGTACCACTGATAGATTCTATTTTGAAGATAAGATTATCAAAACAGAAAGTATACCTTACCCCATTCTGAGCTCTGAGACTACTGCATATGGTTCAAAACATTCTTGCTCCACATAGGTGGAATCACTTTCTGAAAGTGATCGCTGCCGAGGCTGAGGAATAGCAACAGTGCGCCCTGTCAGTGCTGCTGCAAAAACAGCTGCTGCTAGAGCAGATCTGGAAGCAAACAGATGGAACAGAACAGAGTTGTGTCTTCTCTCTGTGCCACATTTTGTAGTTTTTGCATCACAAGATGTCCTCACTGGTTCAGCAGAGCTAAGAAAGTGCTAGGGGACTGGTTATAACCTCAACTATGACCTCCCAAAGCAACATGGGTGACCGGGCGAGCTATTGCAGCACAGCCGTCCAGTGGCATTCAGAGTTCACACGCAACACACTGAGTTACATTCCAGATTATCACTGACACCCAGCAGTCACACTCTTAGCATTCACTTTAGCCTTTAACCATACTACTTTCTGCTCTGCTGAAAGTCTGCTATTTTGTCTCCTAGTTTCCACTATTCCCTACTCTGAACCTTCCACTGATGACTGTGATGCTGGCAGATTGCAAGCTAGGGCAAGCATGGACTGACAGAAGTGTCTACTTGTTGAGTGCTGCAGACTACACAGAAGACTAAGGAGAAAACAAGTAGGAACAAAGATTTAAGGAGAGAAATGGTGAGGACTGAAACAGGAATGACAACTGGACATGAAAGAAAGCGTAGAAATGTTACAGATACTAGAAACACCACAGAAAACAACTAGAACTGAACTAAGTATAGAGAAAAAAAACTGTAAGTACAAGTGAAAAGAAAAACTAATTTCTGATTTCTCTTTATTGACCTTGCCTGTATAGCTATCTCAAATCCAACCCAACAGTTTTACATGCCAGGTTTTTAAGCCCCTGCTTTTTGAATACACAATAAAACCTGGCATGTCAGTAATGTTTAACTGATGCTTTTCTAAGGGGTTTACATTTTCCAACTCACAGTACTAGCAGTGCCACAGTGCTGCACTTTACCATAGCCAGATCTGAATGGCCCTAACTTTCAAGATGAGTCCACTCATCTTGAATTGACTAAAGTTTCTGCTAAGTTACATAACCATAACAGTCAATGGCCGAACTATTTAGCGTGGTTAGGAGTGGAAGAGACTTCAAGGTTCAGAGAAGAGTGCTGCCCCAGTTCAAAACATATCCTATTTATAAAAACGTTTATGTAAATAGTGCAGCAAGGACATGCAACTCTTCTAAACAAACTTTTCTAGTATGCTATCACAGTTGATGAAGCAACAAAAAAAACCCCAAACAACTCAAAACCTACCTGGGCCTTTCTGGAGAAGGGTTTGGACTACGAGGGGGAGGGGTGCGGGGAACTGCAGGTTTAGGAGCTATGGTAGCAGCAGGGACGAGGCCATGAGCTATATGTTTCTAAACAATTTAAAATAAAATTAGTTGACAATGACTTTTAGAATCACAATGATAAAAACACAGAATTGAACATGTAGAAAAACCGACAATGAAAATGTTATTAAAAAACCTAAAACCAATAGCTTGCAGTGTAAACAGAAGACTTGAAATGGTTCCAAGTTGAATTCTTTAGCGTGTACAAACAACTGCTAATGAATGTAAGAATGTAAGCTATGTAAGATCCATGGATGTTGGGTTTTCATTCACTACACTGCAGTAAGAAAAAATAGAACCGTAATCAGTTAGCGGTTTTTATTTGCTGTATATATACAAAAAACGAGTACAAGACAGTTTTTTAAAAGGATTTAAACCCTGCTTCAGAGTAACAGTATTCATCCCTTTGTTGTAGAAAGAGTACAGCAGTCAGAAAGTAACCTCAGCCATAACAGTATGGCATGGAAGAACAGAACTATCAGTACAAAAGTCTTGCAAAGGTTCAACGTAGACTTTAAAACTATCCTAATCACTTTTAGTAACAAACCAAATATTTTTTTTAAGGCAATAACATTAAATGCCAGCTCAGAAAAAGTGGGACCAGAGTTTCCTACAAGGAGTACTTTGAATGAAATCACACAATGCTTGAAGTTGGAAGGCATCTCTAGAGCCTGCCTAGTCCAAGTCCCTGCTGAAGGTGGTTCCTTGGGATCCTATCTGTTCAGCTTTTGATTACCTCCAAGGGTGGAGCCTTCACAACCTCCCTGGGTAACCTCTTTCACTGTTCCTACGTTGCAAATGCACTGCTTTCTAACACTGGAAGTCTGGCCTGCACATCTTGTTTGCTGAAGGCTGTTGACTGTGGGTGTTTTACTATCATTACTAGAAACTACAGCTGAGGAAAAAGGGCGCTTGTTATCGTCCCACAGTGTAACTCAGACAACAGGTCTATATGTTTTATTTTCATTCTAATAATAAAATCTTTCAATTACTTCCGGTACGTTAGAAGATAATATTGCCCCTCTGCAGACAATACTACACCTCTTCGGTGCTCGACGCTTTCGCTACGAACATTTAAATCAGTTTAGGCGAGGGCAGTGAACGTGTGCTTCGAGGATGACCTCAGCAAGCTCTGGAAGCAAGCGAGCTGCACCTCAGCGCTGGGGGCTCCAGCCCGCGCCTCTCCCCAGGGAAAAAAGAGTCAGGGAGCACCTCCCCTGCCCCGCCAAAGCCAGGTGTTTCCGGAGACGGGCAGGCCCGGGACTGCGCGAGTGAAAAGTACTCTCCCTCCGGACACCTTTTCTGTGCCCAGGACTTATTTTTTTCCCTCTGAAGCACAGCGCTCGGCCGCCTTCCCCAGGGCCTCCCCTGGTCCCGCCTCGGCACGGCCTCCGCGCCTCCCCGGCTAGCCCTGCCTGGTGGGGACGGAGACCCGCCCTAGCTGGAGCGATACTCACGAAGGGGCCCCTCCGGCCTCTCCTGAAACTAAACGCCATGGGGAGCGGATCGGGGACAGGTTTTCGACACCTCTTGCCAAGGACTTTGTCGCCGCTGCCGACGCTTTCCCGTCGTGACCCACCGGCTAACAACGGCGCGCCCGATTTGCTGCGGCTCTGCGCTCCGCCAATCAGCATGCGCCTTGCTCACCTTTCCCCCGGCCTTAGCAACCTATCGGCGGTGAGGCCCGCCCGTCCTGCGTCCTCACTCGCTCCCGGGCCGCGGAGCTCTCTCTTCCTATTGGCGGCCGCCGCTGTCAGCCAGGCGCGCGCTCGGCGGCGGGCCCTGCTCCGCTGAGGGGATGGTGGAAGCTGCGTCCCGGGCGGCTCCCGCTGCGTCCCGGGCGGCTCCGAAGGGCCGCGACAGCCAGAGCGGAGTTCAGCCTTTTCTGGGTAGGTCAGGAGTGAGCGATGTCTGCCTGTTGCGGCCTTTCCCGCTCTTCTCAGAGGAAGTCCCGTGTGAGGGCTCGCTTTGGGCCGGGTTGTGGCGCAGTGGTGGCGTTTGCGGTGATAGGGCTCCTCTTCGCTTATTTTCCTTAACCTCAAAGATTCCTCTTCTGCCCTAAGGTCAGAACAGCGTGTAAAGCTGACGAGCGGAAAAATAACCTCTCTCAGTAACTGCCTTCTAATAATCTCTCGGAAGACTTCTGTCGGTTGAGGACTGGAGGTGTCTCTAGAGTCAGCTTTGTGGTTTAAGGAGGCTTTCTCCCAGCAAGGGTCGATGAAGGCATAGAAAAAGCAGTGGCTTTTTTTTTTTTTTTTTTTTTTAACATTTGTGTGTCTTAATTCAGGTGTTCAGACTGACTAGCAGAGCTGGGAGTCTGTATTTAAATAGAGTTGTCTACTGATTATGATATGTTAAACATGACTGTAAGGTAGCATCAGGGAGGAGAGAGCATCTCTTCTAGGGTATTGCAATTAATGTTCTTTAATCATGAAGTTAAGCTTGGAACAGGCTTATAAGTGTGTTAATATCTCTTCCACGTCTCTTTGTAGGGTGTAGCTGCTGCTAAAGTGCAGCTTTAAAGGAGGTGTAATGGCAACGAAAGCAAACTCTCCGGTGACAGCAGCCTCTGTAGTTGTCCCTTATGGGCATGCGATTGGAAATGAGAAGTGGAGGGGGTCAGAGATAGCCCAAAGACTACAGGGTAAGCACAAACGGAAAGGCAGAACAATTCAGGCAAAGCATTCCTCTCTGTTTATGCTTTACTTTGTGCCTGACTGATCCCACTTTTGTGGTACAGCCTGTTGACAGACTGAAAATTAGTCACTTTCTGTTGCGTATCTGTGCAGTCAGTTCTGTCGTATTTTTATAGTTGCTGAGCACTGTGAAGAAGAAGCAGAAGTATTTGCTGCTTGGGAACCACAGCCATGGGGCTATTGTGAATATGCATCTCCCCTGAAGTCCCTGAAGTGTATGCTGGGACTGTGCTGTCACCTGCTAGCACAGCAAACGACATTAGGATGATTCTTCTCAGAATAGTATGTGATGTTTTGTTCAAGTAAAGAGTTTAGTGAGAAGGTGGCACCTTTTCCAGTCTAGCTTGGAAGTGCTATTAACTTCAGGAGAAGAAAGGCTTTTAAGGAATATAAAGTTTGTTACCAAGTCCCTAGGACTATTGACACTGAGGGAAGGTTGTGCTCAAATTATTAGTATATTTGTATTTACTGCATTTTTTTTCTTTTCATAATCTTAAGGGAAAACTAGATTAATCTTTGAAGATGGCTTGGGACTTGTGGATTTTCATCTTTCAAGCAGAACTTGCATTTTATATATTTCTGAAGCAGATTTGGTTGCAGGGGATGAATTCAAGCGAAGATTGGTTCGGTTTAGAAATGTAAGTACCATGTAAAGAGAAAAGGAAGAGTTTTCGTTTGGTATTTGTTTATTCTGTGCTTCCAAAAACATTCTTTGTTGTTTTCAAATTCTAGTGGAACTAAACTTTTATGATAATTTTCACCTGAAAACTGAAAAATTATGCAGCTCACCTGTGCTTTGACAAGTACTGTCGCTGCAAAACTTCTCTTCTTCCTCTGATTTGCTTTTGGGTTGCTTATACATGACAGAAATTCTCCCTATTTGCATTGCATTGGCCTGTCATAAAGTATTTTCTTTGTTTCCTTTCAACACAGGCCAGCAGTCTCAGGGGAATTGTAATTGCAGAAAAAACCCAAATAAGTGATCAGTACTTCATGGCGGTACAAAAGCTTGTTGTGCTAGAACTTGGGATGGTGTTGCTTCCTGTGGCAAATCAAGGAGAAGCTTCTCAACTTATTACTCAGCTGGTAAGTTTCTGTGTTAGTGGACAAACACTGGAAGACAGGCCATGAGGAGCATTGCCTGTTTTCCAGCGGTCTCGGCTCATTTCAGAAGGCATACCTAGCATCTTAAAAGAAGCCTCCGTGTTTTGTTGTTTGGATGTAAGGAGTAAATATCTTGAGGCAGCAATCTGGTGATGTAGCTCGGGAAAGAGTTATTTGTAAAAAGGAGTGGTTTTTCTGACATCGTTAATTTTATTTTAGATTACATTCTTAGCCTATTTAGCAAAATTGCCTTTTGCTTTATACACTGGTGAAGGGTGTGTATGAAAAGAAGGCTATTTTGGGAACAACAGCCACAAAAAAGATAAAGAATATAATGCTGGGTTTTTGTGATGTGACCTTGCACTTGAGATACCATTGGACAGCATCTCGCATTCCTCACTTCACTTCTCTGTCAAAACTGACAGGAGATTTTCTTTTGGCTGGGGCTGGAGCAAACCGTATTCTGTTGTTTGTTTTGGTCTTTTCTCTGACTGTATCCAGAAAGATGGCAAAATAATTGTTTTGATTCATAGGTGCCATTAATAAACTGTTGATTTCCTAGTGAGACTTTGAGGATCTGCTTCAAAGCCCTTAGTAAGGGCAGACTTAATGAGAGAGCATTTTAAAGCCCACAGCAGCGGTCCAGCAGAGGGCGCTCACTGCCACTCCGGCCTTTGTTTTGCTGCAGGTCCGGGAGCTCAGCAGGGAGCGCGGCAGCAACCCCTTCCTTCGTAAGCAGTGCCCGCAGCTGGCGGAGCCAGCAGTGCTTCGAACTGTGCAACAAATCCCAGGCGTCGGCAAGACAAAAGCTCTGCTTTTACTGCAGCGCTTTGGAAGCATTCACCAGCTTTGCAACGCGTCTGTCAAAGAGCTCGAGCTAGTAGTTGGACAGACAGCAGCACAACAGATGTACAGGTTTTTATGTTCCTGACATGCACGTCTAGTGCCACTTTGGTGGAAAGCAAAGACTTGTTGTTTGATTGTTTCTTGTGAATGATAAAATTTTGGGTTTAATACTCATGTATCGTTGTAATTTCTATAATCCTGATAGCATCTGGAGGGCATTCTTAACAGCTGTTCTGCTCATACAGAGTGAGCTGTGAAAATCACCTTGGAAAGAAGGTGTTTTCCATCTTTATTGTACAGAAAACTCAGAGAAAGTTGTTCCCTCCAGTGTCCCCTGAAAAAAAGGGAAAGCTTTTTGCTTGCCTTTTGTCTTACAGAAATAAAGGCTGTGCCACTAGGTGGATGGTGTTACTGTCTCAGGCATTGTGCTGCAGGTGAGTAACCCTGCTTTTACCAAAGCTACATGCATTGCTTGAGAGTGCTGTCTGTGACTTAGAACTTGTAATTCAATCTATTCTTACCGTAGTAATTGTTTTGAGTTATTTGTAAAAAGGAGTGGTTTTCCTGACATCGTTAATTTTATTTTAGATTACGTTCTTAGCCTATTTAGCAAAATTGCCTTTTGCTTTATACACTGGTGAAGGGTGTGTATGAAAAGCTTCTTTCATAATGCTTAGCTCACAGCAGGAAGCAGTTAAGCAGGATTTTCAGCTGCCTTTGGTAAACTGAAGAGAAGTGAATAATAGACCCTTGGCACTTCTGTAACTGATCTCATCCCCCCAGGTAGCCTGGGCAGCAGGAAGCCCTGTAGCGTATATTGATTTCTTACTTGGGATGAAAATATAATTTGGCCATAAATATTTATTTAATTTACTGAAAGATAAACATCAGACTTCCCAGAACAACAGAACAGGATACTACTTTTTTACAAGTAGGGAATGCTTAAGCTTCTTTGTAACTCTCTGGATTTTGTCTCTCAACCTCTGCCACTTGGCTATAGCGAGTGGATTTCGCATCTAAAGCTATGTGGCTAGTGCTGTTGCAAGGCAAACACCCTTTTACTCCTTCAAAGAGCCTGGTGAGTGCAGTAAATATAATCCAGCTGAAGTAGTAACAAGTAGTACTAATGGAATTACAGCCTGAACTACTGATCTATTGCAAATCTTTCTTTTCAGGGCCTTATATATCTTTGTGGATAGAAACTTATTACAAAGTTCCTTTGGTCTGAGAGAAGAATGTAGCTTGCTGTGAAACCAGGTTTGCCTTAAGT
This sequence comes from Psilopogon haemacephalus, assembly GCA_013396835.1. Classification (NCBI taxonomy): domain Eukaryota; kingdom Metazoa; phylum Chordata; class Aves; order Piciformes; family Megalaimidae; genus Psilopogon; species Psilopogon haemacephalus. The sequence continues at coordinate 2,016,793 of VWZI01020604.1, read as the reverse complement.
TAGCTGCTGGCTGCCACTCCTTGTGGAATGAGTCCTTAGTTAGCTGCCAGAAAACTGTTAAGCAGGAGGATGTATAAGGCCATTGCAGTGGGCTGAGAGAATTGAAGAGCTGGAAGGGTGCACGGTGTGGCTCTGCCAAAGCTTTCATGATCTGGGCAGGAAGGGTAGCGATGCAGAGCATGTGGCATGGTCTGGCATGGCTGTATGGCTGCTGTTGTGCCAGCTGGGAAGGAGGTGCTGCTGCTAACACCTGTGAAGAGCAGCTACCAAGTGCAGGCAAGTTACACCACTTTCTAATGTCACCTTCATAGGGAAACTACAAAGATATCAACGCTTTTTAAGGAAGGAAGTTGTAGACCATGATTTCTAAGTTCCTGTGCTATACAACATAAACTTTTAAGACAGGCATTTTCTTAGCTCTTTTTAAGCAGTATTACAGAAACACCTAAGAGGTAAATAGAGCATAACTGACAGTTTGGACTACCACTCAAAGTGTAGCAGAATCAAGACACTACTACCAACTGGCAGCATCTGATTTTTATTATTAAATAAGTGTCATCAACATATTTACATCCATTACATAAGAAACTAAAAATAAATGACAACTTTAAAGTTTACACCCAGATGCACACTCTCCCCTGAAGTTTTGAGTATCAAACAGCATATATCTACTCTGTAGATGGCAGTGTTAACTAACACTACAGTGTTAGCAATTCTCAGTTAATTTCAATTTCAGAAAATAGAGGAATCTCAAAGCAATACCGAGTTATTTGTCACACTCCTTAATACAGCCAATATTTCCTCACTAATTGTTCCAAGGGGGGAAGGAGAATTTTGTATCCCTTTATTTGTTTTTATCATGCCAAGTATTCTGCCATTTAAGACTTCTTTTCTTGTATTTTGAAGCATCACTACAGTTCATGGGCTCTTGATCAATATACTGGAACATGTCAGTTTGGAGATCTGTTCCACAGCTATCAGTTTTATCAAGACTCCCGAGATCCAAGTCTCATGGTAACCAAGTTAAATGTGTTCACGTTTGGAATAACGTCCTTTTGTAACAATTGACCCATCAGGCATCAGAAAAAGAGTAGGGTATACAAGCCTTTAGCAGTTTGAAAGATCTTTTGGCTCCTGTGCCTTCTAATTCCTCATCCAGAGTTGAACTGACTATGCAGCAGAATACACCTCGGGCTCTCAGAATGAGAATGGCTGTGCATAAACCCACAACCTGCCCTGCCCCTTGGCATGAGGCTGGTGTAGCTGAGGAGCGTCCTTCTCCCTCACCTGTGCTTTGACAAGATAACTCTTTATAGCATTCAGTGGTTTAGTGTCGGCTCTACAGTTTTACAGCAAAATCATCCGTTACTGGTCCCCTGTTGTGCATGCAGCATTAAGTCTGTAATAAATAACTCCCATAATCATAGTTATAAAATACTAGTCGTGATACTGCTTTGAAATTCCAAAGGAATCCAGTCCTGTAAGCAATGATATCTACAACCTCTTATTGCAGACCTTCCAGACTACTCCATTCTAGCCTTCATATATTTCAGTTTTACAGTTTTTGCTGGCCCCTGACCTCCATAGTGGCTCAACACATAGTACAGCCAGCAGCACTTGTCTGGATTCATACACACACCTATAAAGATAAAACAGTTCAATTTTTTGTATACATCTAAAAGAAAAATACCGCAGTAGCAGGTCCTTAGGAGAGAGTCAGTACAATGAACTTTCTGAATTCAGAAGTGTCAAGGGAGAAAGCTTCTTCTTCAGATGGGAACTTCCAGCCACAGCTGAAGGCAGGCAGAGGGTGCTTGCAGCTTTCTGCCTGTTCTTAGTTCCCCAACTTAGAAAAGGTAGTTTCAGTGGAGTTTTCTTAGTCTGATCAATCTTATCTTCTTCCATGGCTAAACAGATTAAAGAGTAGGTCTTCTGCATTCCCACAGAGTAAGTTGCACTCTTGTTATGCTGTAGGAAAAAGAATCATTATAAGAATCAGTCACCCAAAATGGGTCAAAATGTTGAGGCTAACAAAAGGGCAGTGTGCAGACAGTGTTCCAAGGCACAGGACAGCAAGCTCTCTGCTAATGACACACTAAGGGAATAAGGCCCTTCAGTGTGCCGTGGCTCTGGCATTCTGCCTCTGTAGGCTCACAGTGTGCAGGGACAGGCGAGTCTCTTCCATGGGCTGTGCTGGGCTAGCCTAACTCCAGGGTAGGTACACTGACCTCTCTGCAAAGCTTAGCTAGGTAGCTCTTACACAAAGCTCCGGGGGGAATCTTTGCTGTCCTTGGATAGGTTCCATGTTAGCTGCAACTATGACAAGAGCTACAGTAGGACATTTCTTTGGGATTCTCTGCCTTATCTCTGCTGCACCCCAAAGCGGTTTGTTTCTGTTCCAGCCTTTTGTTTCCAGTGGCAATTTGGAAGGGCAAGTGTGCAAGTCCAGATTTTCAGTAAGGAAAATTGGCTTAAAGAGAAGAAAACTAAGAGCACTTTGATCACTTCTAAGGCTTGATCACTACTTCAGTGCCTAAGCTTGCCAGGGAATGTCAGAGGCATGAAACAGAGGATTTAGCTAAACTATGGTTTCTCTGATGCTGCAAACAAAGTCATTTAGAGCTTAATGTTTTTTAGTCTTGTGATCATTTTTTCCTTAGTCTAAAGCTTCTGCAGTAGCTTAGTAAGTGACTAGTTAAAAGCCATCAAAATAAAGAATACATACACTAATCAGTGCCCCAACACAAAACTCACAAATTATTTATGTTAATAGTCCATAGAACATCCAAGACTACATGCTTGTTTTTTATTTTGTTCCATTATTGTTTCACTGTGGCTTTTCCAGTGCTGGACAGGGTTATTTTTTCATCCTCTGGGACAAGTTAAGGGAAAATATGCCCTGGAATTTATAATGAAATCAATCTTCAGCAGCTCCACTACCAGAAACCCACCACCCAACCATTCTTATGCACACAGATTGTACTTCAGCTTGCTAAGTCCTGATGATTTGAAACTGAGCACATGCCTGAATGCTTCACATGTTCACTGGTGGAGTGGGACGTCTGACTACATGAAAGTATGCAATCAGGGAAACTGAAAAAACTCTCAGGTGTCCTATCCATGAAACATATTTGCCTGATTACATACCATGGAGGCTGCTGTGTCCTGGCAGCTGATGACTTCCATCTCAATGGGCTGCTCTCCCACGCTTTTCAGTTTTTCCAGCACCTCCTTCACTCCAAGCCACTTGCAATCCACCCCACCGACTGAAACAATGTAATCACCTTCCTTCAGGCCCATTGCCTGTCAAAAAAATTGTGCATAAGTTACTGTCTGGGACTATACAGATGCATAAAATGTTTTTGTTATCATCCAGTACCTGCCCTAAAGGCACTTCCTCCTCAGTGCTGTAAAGCCATTGTCTGGCCAGATGTGGAACAGAGGTGAACACCTAAGAGAGGAATGTGCAACACCCTGAAGCACAGGAGTTACCTGTGTGGCTTAGTACATGTGACTAAGGCATGCTTGTGTTACCTCTCTTTTATGTCCTTTTCACTTTTCTCCTCAAGTGAGTGAAACCTGGTTTTTACTACCCCATCATCCCCCATAGGGTATGGGGTTTTTTCTTCTACTTCTTCAGTAGTTTCATTGTGGTTGTTTCTGCCTTTCCTGTAGCTAAACTACACTCATCACTGCGTGCTACTTTATCCCTTTGTTGTTTCCCCAAAAGAACAATGTGTTAGAAGCAATAACATGTTATTTCCCCTCTTTTTGCCTTGGGCACTTAATACTTTGCCTTCCCTTCCTGGTACTCATCTTTGTTGTTGCTACTCTGTAAAGCCTTTATGTCTTCTAGCTTTCTGAATTAAATGGGAAATAACATTAGCTCTTGGTTTTGGGGAACTTTTATCTATTGAATGTGAACGGAAGGGAAAATGCAACTCTAGTTTAATGTGATGTCAGGGATAAGGACACTGACACCTAAGACTCAGTTTATATGAACTGACTACACTGAATATACTAGAATTCAGTAAATACTCCACAGAGCAGTATGGACAAGCTGAAGTTTCACACAAAACACTGTAACAGTGGAGTCTGGACATAAGTTGTCAATATTGCACCAATGTACTTACTGCTGCAGAACAAACTGGATCAAGGCAATAGATCTGGACCGGTGAACCTCCTTTGAGACTGAATCCCAACTCTCCTGCTTCACGGTGGATGCGAATGGGACGTGGAGCTGTCCATCGCTGCTTGGCTGAGAATACTGCCAGAGGGCCCTGGAGGTGACAGCAGCAGGCACAGTGTGGGCTACTCTCATTGGTAGGTAAGCACATCTAATTTATTCCCAATATAATGCCTTAAGCTCATCTTGTGTAGGTTTTACTCTAACTTCCAGCTCCTTCTGCTGAAATTGAACAGTGAGATTTACCCCAAAATTTAAGATGTTCCCTGACATGGTCAGCTTTACTTCATGACTGCTTAGGTGATGCTTCAGAGTGGGATGAGACAAACTGCCAAGTTGTTCTGAGATCTGTTTAAGTGTGCAGAACTTTGTGACTGCAGCAAGCTCCAAGGTTTTGCATGGCTCCATTGTGCAGGAGATAAATTGTTTCATGAAACATTTCATGTTCTGATCCTTGCCACAATTCCCATTTCCCTTTGCTCACTGATTCACAGAGCCACCTGAAAGACTGGTGTCTAATATGCCCCATAACAGCTTCTGCTGCCCAGTTCCAACTGCTGCAGCTTGCCCCCACTTCCTGACAGTGTGCAGTTACCCACTGTCTGTGAGGCTTGTCAAGAGTGAAGGCTATGTAAAGCCACACAGACTGGCACTCTGATTCTTTGCTACCCTCTGAAGCTAGGAACGCTCTCTCCAGTAACTTTTGGAAAACCCAGTTATTACAGGATCATTTTTTCAGGGTGAAATACTTGTGTCCCCCAGAATGAGAGGTGGGTCAGCAGGAGCACATCACATACCAGCCTGTGAAAGAAGTCCTTCACTTTGACCTTGGAAAACTGTGGCGCAATGATTTCAATTTTGTGCTCTGTTTTAGCTAAAACAAAACAAAACCCAAATTAATTTTCTCTCAAGTATTACTTAATAGACATACAAATTTATTTTTCTTGTGTTCCAAGCTGGACAGAAACTTCTCTTGTATTCTTCCCAGGCTGCAGAAAAACTCATTCTTGCAGGAATATGCAAGATCACCTTAAAAATATCTTCCAAGCTCATAGCATCAATACAGAAACCTGAAACCAATCCATCCAAATGAGCCCAGGTTATCGTCCTCTTTGTTTGCCTTTGACAAATATTTAAAACCAGCTCTGATTTTTTCCCACTGCTTCCAAAGAGTAGAGCTGGAGGAGCTGAACCGAGGTAGGAAAAACCAATAGCAATCAAATTGAGTTACTGACTTAGAGCAGGCAAGAGCTGTGCTACCAGAGGCAGTTGCTTGTTTTCCCCGGATGACTTCAGCATTTAAAGTTTGCCCACTTTTTCTAGCTCACAATCTAGTCACCAAAAAAAAGCTGAATTCTAAGTAATAACCACTGTTACCTACCCTGGAAAATGATGCAGCCAGAAACACTGCAAAGAAGCCATAACAAACGATTGTATCTGTGACTGAGCAGGTGTGTAAGGAATCTGGGCTGAGGGGCAGTTCAGAACCTGCCTGCATCATCATAAATGCCTGCATCTGCCTGGGCGCAAGTCCCACAGGGGCCTTTACTGCTAGCTCTGCACACTCACCAATGATATCTGGAACCTGGATTAGGCTGAGAAAGTCATCTTCTGTCTCCTGCTGAGAATATTTGAGCAGCGAGCGCTTGTGAGCAGCTGTCAGAACCTCCTGAAGAACGTCGATGTTCCGAAGCTTCTTGCACAGCCCGCAGAGCCGCAGAGCTTCCTCGTGGCACACCACGGCTTGGCGCAGATGTGCCTTCCCTGAGAAGAGAGACCTGCTCGTCCCACACAGCCAGCAGAGCCTGGGGCCAGCCCAGGCACTTCTCAAACCCCAGCTGGCACTTACCTAGCTGTTTTCTCTGGACTTTGTCCTTTAAAATGCTGAGAGCCATCAGTCCTTCAGGCATGTGGTCATACAGCTGGCACAAGGCTTTCTCCTGCTGGTCTTCGTCATCGCCAGCCTGCACTGTAACAATTGACAGAGAACATTATCCATCTGTGGGGGCCTGTTGCTGCAGGTGTGGGGCTCTGCAGTTATTGCTGCCTTCTCTCCAAATGCAGCCATGGATTTTTACATCTGTATACTGATGGACTTCTATGAGTTTTGTCACCTGCAGTACGCAAGTAGTACTGACATACCAGAACATACTGACAAGAACTGAGCAATTTAATAGCTTGTAGCAGATGGAGTATTTCTTTTGTTTCTCTACAAGTTAATTTCTTGAACTTTCACATTCTTCTGTAATGGACAGAAAAGCATGGCCTCATATCCAAACAGGAAAATCACCACAAATTAACATACATTGAACCCCCAAAGTTCCTGACTCCTAGTCTTAGTCATAGAGCAAACTGTAGCTGTCTGTGTGTTTGCTGTTATTTACATGAATATATAGAAAATGCTTGATTCTTACGTTCATGGTCACACAGAATGGTGGCAATGAAGTAATGTGCCAGAGCTCTGTAATGATCTGACTTTATCTGTGCCAGCTTAGACCAGGAGTAGGGGATGTTCTCTTTCACTGGTTCCTGATTCATTGCAGTGTTAACCAGCACGTAAACCTCTCCCACCTGAAATAAAGCACAGAACTCAAGTTGAGATTTTAACATTAGTTATTAGGAGCTCAAGTAAGGGATATTCATTTCAGCCTTAAAATAGCTTTATGTGCATCACGTCGAAGAAGGTTATTTTTAAAAGGTTAGAATGGGTTGGAAGTAAGCTTTGAGAAAATCTGAAGCTCCATCACTGATTTTTGCCTCACAAGACGAAATTGGGTCAGTTATTCTACATGGCTTCAGGGTTCAGTAAATCACTACAGAATAAACATTTCTAATTTGCAAATGCATCTCATTGGGTTAATTCAGCTGGCAAAAAGGGTAAAGCACATTACTTACAGAATAGGCTTGTGCTTCACTTCTGAAACTGAGGGGTCACATCTAGCCTTAAGTTCGTGTGGCTTAGTTAAAACTAGGCTGCTCCTCCAGGCAGAACATATTCAGTAGCTTTTCAAGCAGTTGAGTGGATCAAACAGCTCCAGCTGACAGAATCTAAAAATCCTTCCCCTGCATCTGATCAGTCTTGCAGATAAAGCCGGGTGGCTTTACAGGCTTGGGACGAGAGGCTCTGCCCGTTTATCTGCTATGGAACCAGTTCTAGGCCAGCTGCTCTGAAATGGCTCAGAAAGCACACTCAGGTCTTGCTGGCTGCTCTGAAATGGCTCAGAAAGCACACTCAGGTCTTGCTGGCATGCCCAGTCTTCAATGTCAGTGACCTCCGTCAGGTACTTCTTGGGGCACAACCTGCCCCCAACACTTGTCAGGCTGCAGCTGCCAGTCTGATTGCACATCAGGGTCCTTCCCCCAGTTACAATTTAGTTGTTCTTTTGGACTTCAGCTTTTTAGGTTTGCATAACCTCCAGCCACTGGTTGTGTTCAATACAGAGAGCTACAAAAACAACCCTGTCCTTTTGTATGTTGTTGTGTGGACAAGATCTGTACTGTTCAAAGGAGCAATACTGATACACAGCTTGTAAAAAAAATCCTTTGGCAAATCCAGTTGTTCTGGCATGTTTCTATTGCACTTGATGGATTATGAATTTTGATAAAATCTCAGCAGTTCCAAACCACTACATGGCAGCTGTTCACGTTTTCATCTTCTGAAAAGTTGTGATCCCATTGCATCCCTTAAGCCCTCCCTTCTTCAGCTCTTCAGTCTTAGGGGTTAACATTTAGCTTTAATACATTCTGTTAATTTTACTGGAGGCTGCAGCTATTAAATCAGAACTGTAAGTAGTTACTTTACAGACTACATTTTAAGTCTCACATTTTACCTTGGCAACTTCCTGTGTCATTTTCACCAGGGTGAAAAACTCATTGCGTATCCCCGGGAGACCAAGCTGCTCAAAAACACACTCCTGAGCCTGGGCAAGCAGCATTTTCACCAGCACGTTCAGCATGGCTGGGCTCATATCATAGCTTGGGGTGTGAGTAAAGGTCTCCTTTAAGTAGCTTAGGACTCCTGAAATTACAGAATGGTTCTGTCAGCATTACAAAGAGAGAAACAAGTGAGCATGTGCCATAGTAATTGAGTTTGAGAGCATACTTTCTAGTATTGCACTCCAGCAATCTGAAGGGATTCTTAATACAGAGGAAATTAAACTGACCTACAGGTTTTGCTTTGCATTTCCATTAAACATCTCCAGGCAGGGTTTTCAAGGTTACAGCTCAGAGGAGCAACAGAAGCTGTATGTTTTAAGGGTAATCCCTTCAAATTGCCTTGTAACAATTCTTGGGACTGACTGTAAAGCTGTGTTTAAGAGAGTGTGCCTTGTACATGGGAGAGGTGGGCTAGGATTTATGCATAGCACAAGAAAGAAAAAGAAACACACTCAAATATAAGGAGGTGACAGTAAAACCTTTGGTCATACAAATTTAATTAATTGTGAATCTCTTTTTCAGATGCTGCTAAGTGCATTTTGTGTCCCAATGCAAGCTCAGTTCCACCCCTGTAAGTAAACTACAACAGTAAGATTTAATAGAGTAAAATTATTTTCTGCTTCAGAGAGTTGGTTCCACCAACAGCTGAATCCCTTCTGTGATTATCAAATGAAAGCCAAAGAGTAGCTGCAGTGCAGAGATGCAGGAACAGTTTCAGGGCTAGAGAAGCACCATGTTCAGCATGCCTCATCCGACTGGGTCAGTGAGCTCTGCCTCTGCTGGTCTGCTTAATTGCTGGTAACACCACCAAAGAGAAATGGTAAAACCTCTGCTTTTTAAGTACCCCAGCTTCTGTAAGACTTCTTCCCACCTAGTTCTCTCCACGTCATGCTGTATGCTCCTACTACCAGTTTCTGGGAGTTTTTTATCTTTGTATTACACTTGTACCTTCTCTCTTACTCACATGCCCCTACACACACACAAGTTGTAGCTGTCGATGTCTTTTTGCACCAAAAAAATCCAACCCTGAGCTTGCCAGGGACATCCCAAGTACTGATGCAGTGCCCTACTGACAGGAGCCAAAAGTACAGAGGGGAATTGTTGGGGTGTTTTACCCATTCTCAACAGTGAGAGCTTGGCTGAGGTTAAACTGCACCATTTTCCACTCGGCACAGAGAAAGGGTTAAAACTCACTCTGCAAAGGGTGTCACGGAGCTATGCACAGGTACAATGAAATGCCTCCAGAGCAGATTGCTCTGAGGCCCTGCAAAGGTACTGAAGTAGCAAATGATACATTTCCATTTGTGAATTAATTCTGTTCTTCACATACACTGAAGTGTACAGCAGTGGTGTTTTCTTTTTTATTTGCAAAATGGGGGAAGGAGCAGCAACAAAATGGAGAAATTTCAAGTATTGAAATTCCTTTTAGTCATCTGAATCCAAAGGCTGAAAGCCAATTTGTGTAATGAATGCATTAAGAAACACTATCAGTTTGTTTCTGATAGTCAAAACAGGGGTTTAGGGCAGTGCAGCTCGGTGGTCCAGCACTCGCACCTGATAAAGCTCCCCACACACTGGCATAGGTTGCTGGTGCAGCAATAAATCTTACATGACATCCTCACTCCACAGCTCTTCTCTTTATCATTATGTGCAGCACGGGTGACATTTACAAAATAACACCACAAAACAAAAGCTTTTGCAGCATCTTGCTTCAAGTGATCTGCTTCACCTTAGTAGAATTTGTATTTTTCTTCACTTGGGGCAGAGATTGATTATTTTGAACCTCTTTGCCTTTGGAATCTATGGAAAATATGTACCCAGCAAACTTTACCAGAGATCACAGTAAGAGTAAGAGACCATATGGAAAAGGAGGTTTTAAGTCCTTTCAGTTGTCTTGCACAGCTTTTACACCAATGCAGTATCACTGAGGTAAGGGCAGCTGTGGTGGTGTAGCAGAGAATGCACACTGAAGCAGTTAAGCTGGGGCTGTTGGAGGGACCTTTGAGCTGCAGTTCATTAATCATTAACCACAGCATTCACTGTTTTTATCTGCAGGCTCAGGCTGCTGTTCCGGTTTTTGAATTTAAGCTCTTTAGCAAGTTATTTTAACTTCCCTATTCCTCCTTTTTGGTGTAATGAAATCAGTGGGAAATGCAAATATCTGCAGGATATCAGGCTAAGATTAGGAACATCTGCACAAAGACCTTCCCAATACTTTAAAATTTGTACCTGCAGCTCTCTGAAAAGCATCAACAGCATTTTCAAGTCCAGCCTGGGTCTGGCGATTGCATCTTGTTCCAATCTGAGTATAGAGGGCTCCAATATTGAATAAGATACTAGCTTTTTCAAGCAGCAGATTTTGCTGACACACTGGGACACCTGTGAAGGAATCATACCTTGGGAAACAAATATTAAAGTGTTAAGATGAGCAGAGTCCACTAAAACAACAGACATAATTGTTCTGCTACAAGGCAAGTGAAGGCGAGCACAGATACCACCATGTGCTGCAAGGGCAAGCTGAGAGCTGCAAGCCAGAGTACAGCTTTGGGCTTAGTTTTGAGCAGAGCCTCCCCAGGCATGTTCTATCTGACTCAGAAGTGCCTGTAGAACATCAGAGGGGCAGTATCCATACCTGCTGCCAAGTTCTTGTACTTAGATGTTGCCAAAGATCAACTATTGGCATCATCGGGTCCTTGTAGCTTGTAATTCAAACTTTCTTCTTGCAGTTATGACCTGCAATTGATCAGTTGCTCTTGGCTGCATAGCAATCATTGTTTTTGTCTTAAATATTCTCAATTCACAGTCAGACTTTGCCCATTGTAATAAATGAAGCTGCTCCACTCTTCTAGCCCAAGCACTCTTACAAATGCAAGGGGAGGCATTAAAGTCTGACCCATTCCCCCTCTACTTTGTGCACCAAGGTTCAGAGTCCAGGAAACATCTGCAGCTGTCCACCATGAAGGTTATTTTCTCTCTTTTCCCCTTGTGCTAACCTGCAGCCCAAATCCCAGTCTAGCCAGTGGCTTCACTCTGAGCATGAACAGGGTTTGCTCTTAATGCTGCTTTAAAAGAAGCCCTGACACCACACTGTAGGGACCTGCAGGGACATGCTCCGTTTAAACGGAAGACGGTTAATGGTTAACAGTGTGCTGAAAAAAGAGAGACAAAGGAGCAAGATGAAGTGCACACTTACCATGTAAATAAAACTCCCATGTGCCTGGTGGGTGGGAAAAATCTGTTCTCTACATAACCAAGTTGAAGGAAATAGCTTGTCAGCATCTCAATGCCAGCTTCATCTCGGCTGGGAGTGCGGCAGGCCTTCCACACAAGAGGAAAAGAAAGAAAGTGGATGCTGTTGAGCTACTGAATACTGAAATACTGAAACAGCAAGGACAGAGCTCTCCTTCCTTTGGACTTCTGCAGATCACAGAAATGTGAGGAGTCTGAGAACAGTCAGCTGAAGGCTGTATGGATGCATTCCAAATCAGTTTTTTCAGCCGCACACAAGTAGCACATAAACTTTAAAAGGGAGCAAAGAGGATCTGTTTGGCAAAGCCCCAGAGTTCACTCAGAAAAACAAAACAGATTTGCTGGACGAGTCTCAGGGCTAGCAAAAGAAAGGTTGTAGCTATGTTACGAAAGTGACAAAAGCAGTTTGTTTCTAGAACGAGACAGGAAACAAATGTCAGTTAAAAATTACTGTTCAGCTACAGTCTTTTGCCACTCCTTCACTTCAGCACTCCTCCTGCCAAGCTAAAAATACTTGAAGGTGAAAAAAGTAGAAAAGATAAATCTTAGATATACAAGCTTTACGAACTTGTGTTAATAGCTCAAGTACTTTGCCTAACTGCACTTGTTCTCTACTCAGATCATGAAGCTCTTGGACTGTGGAAATCAATGTTCCAGATCTCAGAAGCAACATCAAGAAGAAGAGAGTGAGCTAAGGGTAAGTTATAAGTAATGATGCCATACCCTCATGCCTTACACACACTTAATTACAGCTGTACATTAAAACACCTCATGGTGTCCCAAACTTGAACTTACTTGTCTCAGATCCATCAGATCTGCTATTTCATCTTCATACTCAAAACTGTCCTCACTGTAATGTTCCAGAATAAAGTCCTAAAAAAAAAAGTAAACAGAATTATCTAAAATGAACCTGAGCTATTAATTTTGTTTTCCTGCAGTTGCAAACAGTACAAACCCGGTGCAGTTGTGATGTGCTTGTTGTCTGCTCCCAGGCAGTCAATGGTACCCTCACTTCTCGCAGTGAGACTACAGAAAGACAGCAGAACTTGAAATTTGATTTGGTGTCTGAGATAAGAAATGTTGGTCTGCTGTAGAGAACCCATCAGGTTTTAAAACACCACCACTTAGTGGTTTTGAAAGGGCCAAATGAACCCTGTTAGCTAAACCAACGAGGGAATCAAGTCACCATAACAACTTGCTAACAAAGAGACTGCCAAATTCTTGTCAGCTACGTGAGTGCAATTCCACTTAAATTAACAGAACTGCATCAAGCGGTACAATAATGTGGCCATGGAGATGAACCCACAGAAGGAACAGCAGAGACAAATGCTGTAGTGACACAAGATGGCTTCCCTCACACAACACAGAAGGTGGCTCCAAGAGCCAGCCAACAGGCAGTGCTACTGCTGCAGCACTGCTTCCCGGCTCAGCTGCAGTGCCTTGCTGTCTCCTGCATTGCCTTCTGCTGTCTTGTGCCCAGTACAACCTTCCTCACTACTTCCTTTCACACTCAGAATAGTAACCAACAGTCTCATTGCCACCAAGGCTGGTAGGATTTTTCATTCTCTTTGGTTTGACTCTGTGGTCTCTGCAGTGGGATTTCTTACATCTTCTGACTTCCTGTCCCACTTAGATACGAACAGTGACCAAATGATTAATGGCTAATTTTTAACACATTGTAATCTCAGCTTTAGGGCAAAGGGAATCAAAGGTGAGTTGCACAGAAATTACTTCTGCTTCTTGAAACAATTCTGAAATGGCAGATATTTCTGCTAAGTGTTCATTCCAAAATATGCCTCTGAAACTTACCTTGAGGGGAAGTGTGAAGTCTACTTCTTTGGTTTCCTTCAGGCCAAGAGGTACCAAGGGAATGCTGAAAGTCTCTCTAGGGAAAAAACAGAAATATTCAGAAACATTTATTTTCTGCTTTTCTGTTGGTAAGGTAACTCATCTTGTTTTGTTTGATGACAGGAACTTAGTGTGCTGGTGGGTGTTCAGGTAAAAGGTAGTTTGTAACACTTCTCTCCTGCCCAGAAGAGTCTGCTTAATGGCCTGTGCCTCCTGAAAAAGTGCGTGAGGAAACTTACTTGCCTGTGTTTTTTTGGTCTGTTCTCATTTGAACCCTTTTTTCCCTTCAAGGAAAGAGGAGACTCTCAAAAGCTGCCTTACTGCAATTTAGCTCAACCTTTATACACCTGCACAAGATGTCTGGACTTAAGAGAGGAGGTCTGCTACGGTAAGAGCTATGGTGATCATCAACAGTTATCAGTATTTTACCTGCCACCAGTGGTTTCAGATGTAGAAGTGAGGCGAGCCTAACACAGGGAAAAGCAGGGCCTAAGGGTACCAACTTTAACAGAGAAAGGTCTACACCAAGGAAATCTGAGTACAACTGAGTTTGTAGATGGTGCTAGGTGTTAACCTTTCTACAAGTTAACCTGTAAATTATCAAAGGGCAATAAGGATGAGAACTGAGACTTAAAATCTGATCCTTAAAAGAATACACCTCTGTGTGTTGGACTTAAACCCAGATCATGTTAGTAAACAACACTAGCTGATAGAACTATTCTGAATTAAAAGGTTTATCCTTCAGAAACTACATCTATTCCTCTGCCACAAGGATGTCAGCCAGCTACAAGCCAGAAGGATCAGAACAGATCAGTGTCAGGCAATTAGAAGGTTTAGCTAACATTTGCCTTTTTCCTGAAAACACTGATTGCCTGCCTAACCATTGCTGACAGCACTCCATTATCAGCTATAAAATCCCATGGCTGTGATTCATGTATGGTCTAACCAGCAAAGCCAACAAAGTTACTTTCTTGCTGGTGAAAATTCCACCTTAGGAAAGTAGAAGCAAGAGCGCAGCTTCCTCAGCAGAGGAAGGAGAATTCTCAGTCTGGTTGCCACAATCAAAAAATGGCTCTGTTAGCTTGAAAAGGCCTTCCAGGATGCAGAGCCAAAATGCAGAGGATGCAAATAACCTAATTTCTTGTAACACTTTTAGAAGTGTTTAGAAGGCTTTTAGAAGAAACCACAACACTTCAACAGATTGTATCAAGACTTTTTCCCCCAAAGGATGTGCCACACACACAAAAGAAATCCTGAATCACTGAGTGAATGAATTCTAGTACCACCCACAGTTCCTGCAGACTCCAGAACTGAATTTCTATTTTTGAAGTTTCTAATGTGCCACACCCATGGAATTAACATTCTGGGGGCACTGACCTTGGATTTCCAGAGCTGAGCAGAAATGGCATCTCAGTCCAGCTGTGTGCAAGGACCAGAAAGGCCAAGCCTGTGGCCTGCTGTAACCCAGCACAGCGTAACCTAGTCTTGTGGCAGTGACCTCACGCTGCTGCCTGTGCACAAGACGTTCAGAGAGCAGCTGTTAACAGCTATCTGCTCTTAAGGGCTGGAGAGCAGAGGAGTAAATTCTTTTAGCTGATGGAACATTAAAAGTGCCTAGAGCTTAGAATGATCAGCTTCAGAAAGATAAAATAATTCCAAAGTGACTGGGGAAACAAGATCAGGAGAGAATGAAAAGCACACTGCCATCCAGCTGCAAGGCTTCTGCCTGCCCTGGGGCCTGACCTCCTGCTCACCCTTCACTGAGAATCCAAACATTTTGAATCTTCTTCAGTTAGGAGGAATGGTACTTCTGGAGGCCTGCTTTCCTGCCCAGAACTTCCACACAGCTCTCTGCTCGCTTGCATGCGTGGAGACTGCTACCATCTTAAAAACCATTTTTGCATCAAATAGTTGGTTTGACATGTGGGTGGAGAGGGCAGAAACTTGAGCATAAGTTTGTATTTGAGAAAAACGAAACTGAGACTTTGCATCAGTTGAAAAGCTACTCCACTGGAAATGTGCTTAGGCCCTCTACAATAAGAATACCTTGTAGTCACCCTGGAGGTTACCATCTAAATGAGACGGGTGCGAAGAGGAACCCAGAATTACATTCCCTCATATGAAGCCCTTCAGTTTGTGCCTTGAGCTGCTGATGTTAATCCAATAGCAGCCACTCCCTTCTGTAAGCAACGATAAATCTGTGCAGTATTCAGACAATGAATAATCTTTACCTTTGAAGCTTTATATTGAAGGAATCTGTTGCAATCTGAAGTTTAGTGTGTTTTTTAAAGCCAGGAAAATATCCTGGAACTATTCCAACCTCATCTGCTACAAACCTCTGGTTGCCAACTAATTTATGGATTTCTGCTGCTGAAGTGCACACGTTAAAGATTTCCCTAAGTGTTCTGAGCTCCAAATCAGTGCTGGATTTCTATTCTCCAGCCAGATAGAGGGCTGTTGTGTGCACTGCATTTAAGAACAGATAATTCCGTCACTAGGTTTGCTGTCTCTGGAGTGCACTGGAACTTCTGCTAGATGCCATGTGTCTCTCTAGAAAGCCCCAGGAGCTTTCCATCCTCTGTGAAGGAACTCCATATCTAAGGATTTGTGGTACATACCTTGCCCAAGTGAAAGACAAATATGCAGACTAACCCTTAGTCAACAAATCTACCATCCAGTATGTTCTCTTCCTATCGAGCTCTTTCACGTCACTATTTCCAGCAGTCATGCTCACCTAGAAACAGTTGTGTTTCCAGCAGTAAACAGATCTGTTACTGATGGAGTAGCTTTAAACTTCATACTTACGTTGTATTTTGATAAACTTCTACTGAGATATTAAGTCCTTCCAGTTCCTCCTTTAAGATCTGCAGGTCTGAATTTACAAAACTCAGTTCCAGTAGTACCTGCTCTCGTACTTTGTTGTTAGTGGTTGCCCTGCAGAAAGAGACACATCACATTTCATTGCTGGGGAAAAGGTTTGTACATAAACTTGGCTGACCCCTCCTTGCCAGCATTCTCTGCATTTTTAAGATTTTTTTTTTTTTTTATCTCCTTAAGAGATGATACAAGACTCATGGCTCAGAATTTATGAGTTTCTTCTGTAAAGAGAGGGCCTGGGATAGTTTCCAGGTAACAGCATACAAACACAGGGAAGGTTTGCTATGTGCTAAGTTTTTGTGTGATCAAAGGTCAAGCTTCTTTTCAGATCCACTAATCAGCAAACCCAAAGACTCTAAACCCGAGTCACTGTCCTGTCCATAGATTAAGCAATCTTCTAGAAGGTAACAGAGTGGAGGTGGGGGGACTCAGGAGACAGTTCTTTCAAAAGGAACATAGAGAGTGATCTGCTGAGACTTCTGAGCTTAAGGATAAAAGAAAGCAGCTCCCCCCACAGAACTGTTTTTCAGCCAGTCAGGTCCTTTCCACTGTGGAGCACAGAGCTGAAGGATCTTGGCAAAAGCAGCAACACAGTGACAATAACTTTCTTTGAGTTAAGGACTCATTCCAATATTCAGCAAGGTTCACTTGCCACTGTTTCTGGCAGTAAAGCTGATCAGAGCAGCACGAGGCAGTCCAACATGCAGCTCATTTGCTGCAGCAGAGCTTTGAAAGCACACTTTACAGCAGGTAGTAACAGAGCTACAGCATGAAAAACCTCCAGCAGTAATTTATGCAGCACGTTAGGGGAGCAGATAGGAAGAGCTCAGAGACTGCTAAGGGTGTTGGAAGTCATGGCACATACCTTAACAGATTTTCAGCACCAGCTCTCATTCTCACTGCTCTTAAGATCTGTTGGTTTAGGACAGCTCTTTGATTTTGCAGTTTGCTTCGGCCAGTCTCAGCCAGAGGATTACATCCCTAGAATCAAGGAAATGAGGGGGTTTGTTACTGTTGGAAGATGAATTTTAATTAACTCTAATGGCATGGGTTCTCTACAAATACAAAGGAACTGCATTGACAGCAGTGATGGATGACTGACAGTGTTCCTCTTCTCAAACATGGCCTTTAAAAGTGAAAGAGACACCATGACCAGAGCATTTCACTTTAAAATTGAGGCAGAAAAGGTTTGTTTCGTGGCTTATGTACACATGAAGCTATTTTCCAACTGTATTTTATACTTCTAGATTTTTAGCTTGCTCTTGTAAATGGAGCTTCATTTTGCTTCCAAACTTCTGAGCTAGTCTGGTGATTTATTTTGGGGCTAGTGTCAACCTGCCACACACTACCAAACACTTCATGCTCCAGCATAGACATTTATACACAGAAGCACACTTAAGCAAGTAAGGCACACTTAAAAGTACAAAAGTACAAAAAGTACAAAAGCAAGTGTGCCTTGCTTACTGGGTAAGCAAGGCACACTTAAAAGTACAACATGGCCTCGGAGCCACGAGTTCCTTTCTGTTCTTAACCTGTTTCCTTTTATGGCTTGCCTCTGTTTTCTTCATTTTGCATTGTACAACCTTTACTATTGGTGCTCAAAGTCTCCTCTCCTTCCACTCTATGCCATTTTTCACCTGAACCTTGCCAATCATTTCCTCTTGCTTTCTGCATTTGGTTTGAATACTTGATTGTCATCTTGGACCTTTCATTTCTATATCCCTGCATAAGTCTGCAATGCTTTCTTCGAACTTCTTTCTCACCCGCTTAATCCAAGCATCCTTACTAAACATATCCTTGCCTTCATTTTCTCTGTAAAGCTGCAGCTTCTTGCCAATACTCCCTGCCCTTCCCACATGCCAAACAAGTGTTGTGACATCATTCAAATACTTCTTTACAGCTCTGCTTCTGGGAATATTTTCAGGAAGGTTAACTGCCTGATCTCCCAGCCCATGAAGCTCAGTGTAAGTGGTGATGGTTTATTTCCGTGGACCTTTGATCAAGCTCCAGTCCAGAAATCAAATAAGCTCCCGTTGAAGAAAGTACAAAACTGCAATGATCTTAAACTCAGTGGACAGAAAAAAATGGCAGAGATGTTTCCCTGCATGTCAGGACCAGCCACCAATCCCTTTATGAAGCTTTAATGCAAAACCAGCTCTGGGGCCCCAGAGGACAAGCACTGAGAGACAGAGGTATCCGTATCATCCCAAGTGTTCCTGGCAGCGCTGCACTGCTGTCTCCTTGATGAAAGGCTTGCTGAGGATAGAGCAGTCTGTCTTCAGGACAGGCACATCCCTCCATGTAGGTCATAGTTAAGCTTTGGGAAAATGCTGCTTTTACATCTCCTGCACAGGGCACGGGGCCACTTAGCTGGGTTGTGTTCATTTGCAGGCTTAAACTCTATTGTCATCAGGCTGCCAGAAGAGTGATGGGTAGAAGTCTGCATGGAAGACAGTGAAAAATAACCACTATCTGAAAAAAAAAACAACACAGACTGAGGAAGATTCCCCCTTATGTAAAGCACAACTCCTGTGTGTTTAACAGTCATCTGGCAGACGCATCCAAGAAAGTTCATTTTGTTTTCCTCCATGCAGAAGACTCCTTTCCCAGGCAGCATCTGGACACCCCCACGAAGGTCAGTGTCCAGTTCATTACAGTATCTGGCAGCCACGCTTCCCAGTGCTCTCCACACCTACTGCTGCAGCTCTTCTCAACAGCATGCCAGATCCTTCATGTAATTACCGTTTATTTCTTTGCCCAGCCAAGACAGCTTGGAGAGGGAACTGCATTTTACCCTGGCTTGTAAGACGATCAGTAGAATTTGCTACAGAGCAAGAGGAGAGTGGGTTTTTGAAGGGAGATGCACAAATAAGAGGAATGGAGCATGGGTTTAGCTTTGGTTGCATGCACTGGGGAAGGGGGGAAGAAGAAAAACAAGTGAGTAACACTGCTGTGTAGACAAGTCCAGTAGCAAACTCATCTGTCAGTTTTAGAGCCTTTTTCCCCTCAGAGCACAGCTCTACTGTATTGAAGTGTTTTAAGTGCTTAAGTATTATTATCCTTAGCTCCTGAACCGACAAAAGCTTTTTAATCCCTGAAGTTGAGTTACCTGCTTACTTTATTTCTTCATGCTTAGTTGAACAGCAGTGCTGAGCTGCAGCATCAGGAAAGTGGCAACTCTTTCACATATCCTATCAAGAACTGTGGATTTTTGCCATATGTTATGTACCTAGCCAGGTAACATCTTTAAAGAAACGGGCACTGATTTTGGACAAAAAACCTGTCAGCCCCTGAAGAGCGCTGGGCTGTGCAGGGCTGCGTGCCTGACAGCAGTCCCCGGACTGATGAGGCGTGCAGGCAGCTTACATGGCACTGCTGCTCATCTGCTGTTGAACTGGTGCCTAAGCTCAGCTGGCAGGATATCCCACCCCGGCTATTTTCAAGTTTATAAATGTTCTACCACACACACTTGGCAAACAGCTGCATTGTGAATGTCTGTGCTCTCTCAGTGTGTCACTGTCAGAGCAGGCGGAAACAGCCCAACTGCAGGAGTCCAGAACTGGGAAGCAGCTCTGGACTCACCTGGGATTCTGGAGAGATTTTATTCTACAGAGTACAAGAGGACAGAGAGGGTAGCTGGGCAAGCCTGCAGGCTGACTCTGGATGGGCAGATCTTGTCTCTGCTTGCCTCTCATCTGAAAGAACCTTACAATGTGCTGCAGTCTGAGAGGTACAAGCAGCATCTTTGTGGGCTTCCAAGTCTAGGCTCTAAGCCTTGAGAAATTACCTACCACAGAGGGAAGATAGCTGTCCAAAGTATGGGTCCCAAATACAGAAGCAGTTAGGTGTCAGGAAGTTCTTCCTTCAAGACAGAAGTATTTCTTAGTACCAAAAAATGAGTTGTGGATGGACACAGTGCCAAACAATGAATAATGGCAGTAAGTATTTGAAATTAACCTAAGTATGGTTTAGGAAGTAGTGGTTTGAACTTTTAAGATGAGCCAGTATCTGGAGGTGACACAGAGTTGAAACTGGGTGTGACTTCTTAAAATAAAGCATTCCTCTGCAGCCAGTGCAACCTGTGCTGCTTGGCAAGCCCAGCTATGCACCTCCAGGGATTTAACCGTGTCACCTACCTCACTTCTTCAGCTGCAGCTGTAGTAAACAGCAGGATTCACAGCAGTGCTTCTTCAGCTGATCCTAAATCCTGCTGAGCTATGATGTTTATTACTTCACCTTCTTCCACTACTAGAACTGAAGCTTCTCTTTGTCAGTGTTAGTTCAGTGCTACAAGTCTTCAAAAAAAAGTGGGGGGGTGGGGACGGGGAGGAAGAAGATCAGGTCTCCCGGAGCCTGGTCTGCTTCTGCTGTGAACAAGCATTCTTCAGTTCTAGGTGCCTGGCCCCAAATAATACAAAGTTTTCCAGTCAATGATGGTATTAAATTCCAAGTACATCTTTTCTAGATAATATTCCATCTTGCCACCCTGCTTACTAAGCAACATGAAAATTAGTACTTCACCAGCAATGTCTGCCTCTTGACCACCCAAGTTTCAGATGATTCCTGGATTCATGTGGAGGCCTGCTTTCAGGTTTAGGTGTTATGAATTTCTATGCAATGAGTGGATATGACATGAATCATTGCAGTATTGTTTGCTCTCTTTCCACTTGTCGGGCAGGGCAGAAGCCTGTGTCAGTGCTAATGGTGATGGTTGCCTGGCTGCCAATGACTGAGGGTAAAGCCCAGTGGAAGCACAGGTGTAGCAAGTTGGTAAACTGATACATGAACCACAGCTCGGGGGAAGCCCTGCAGAGGAAACCCCAAAAGCTAAGGAGGGGAAGGAGAGTCAAAGAGGGAAGCACTGATTCATGAGCTGGTTACCATACCTATCATCATTTTCAGCCTGGTGCCTCGTTTACAGAATTGCCTGTTTTCTGGTTTTAGCCTTTTCCCCTGGCAGGGAGGACTAAAATATACTGTCTGTTTCTGAATCATCAGCTTGGTCTGTATGGTAAGTATCTCACCTTACAGACAGAACCTAGGCTTTAAAGAAAGTGTCTCCATTAAGCTGAGCAGAATCCAGCTGTGCCTTTATGCAGCACCAGGGACTGCCACCCAAAACAACCAAAAACTGGATGCTTGGGGCTATCCCAGCAGATACTGGGACAGCTGCAGAGAGGGCAAACTTGGAAAATGAACAATGACATCTTCTTGTGGTTTGCTGCAATGCCCTGACTGACCAGGGAATTTGGATCCCGGGACTGGGTGAGTGTCACTTCATAAACACCTGGAGCTCTGTGCATTGCTGCGTTTTGACCATATTTACTTCCTGAGAACTTCCTCATTTAGTGGGGTATGGGGAATAACAGCGTGAAAAGGAGCTATTCCTTCCACGAGAACTAAAAACTAACTACAAAACCAGGAAGAGATGTGAGAGACCAAGCAGTCCCCAGGGCCATGGCAGGCTGAAAGAGAACTTCCCCAGAGGCGAGAGAAGAATCTCGCCTGAGCAAAGCAGCACCCAAGGACAGATCTGTTTCACTGACTGCTGAAAAATCTTTCCTGTCTAAATTACTTGCTCTGCTTTTACAACAAATTTAGGGTTTGCTTTTATCATTAGTTTTGTCTTCTGACTACAGATTCTTTTGCAGGGAAGAAAGACCAGAGGCAGAACTTGGTGAGACGGATGCATGGGACAGGCATGGTTGATTCACAGGCGGAAGAGTGCCTGAAGAGTGAGAAAAAAGTGGAACTCTGCACAAAGGAGGTGGAGGCACAGGGTGAATGGTCCAAGTGCACTCTCAGAGTCCAGGTACAGTTTGCCCTGGCAGTGCACCATGGAACACACTGTGTCCACATGTGATGGCTGAGATAAACAAACAGTAGCAGAACCAGTTTCCTGGTGCCTGTCTTCCCAGAAAGTCAACAGCTCTACACAAAAGCTCCATCTTCTTGCTGCAACATCAAGAGCTTCTTCCACCTTGCAAAACCCTCTTCAGGATATGGATTTTTTTTTTTTAGTTTTGTTTTTAAAATTAAATCCTTCTTAATCAAATTACTAAAGAGAGCTGTTTTGGAGGGGAGAGGGAAGGGGAAAGGAAGAGGGACAACACTGACTGAGCTGCACATAGGCTGTGTGGCTACGCAGGTAGTTTTCTTAAAAGTAGATATTAAAACCCAGAACACAATGTCCCAGCCAGCTCAAAACATTTTATGGGTTTAAGGAAAACTTAATTTTACTTAAATATGTCAGGCTTTTACCATGTGGAAAAAGGAGAGATAATGGACAGAGATGGGGTCGGGAAAACAGGAAAAGGTCCCTACAGAGCAATTCTTGCACTGATGGAACTGAATGGAGAGACTATGAAGAAAGGTGCGAGTGGACCACAGCAGCTGCTACTCATCATGTTAGACTCACCAGCCTAACTTTCTAGTGTGGCAACACAAGGCAAAGCAGGAAACAGGACTGGGTATCTCTTTCACCATTTCTGGTCACAGCCCTTGAGACAGAAACAGTCACAGTTTTACAGGGCCTCCTCCCTATGGGGAAAACAAAGTACTAAACAAGAATTAAGTAAATAAGTTGATTTACATTTGCATCTTGGGGATACTGAGGGTTGTTTTCTGGTATACTGCATTTAAGGCTTCAGTGATTCTCAGGAGAGCACTGCTCGTCTTGAGCAGGCTTCCCACAGCAATGCAGCTGTCAGAATACTCAGAGCCTCAAACTAAAGGCTATGGTATCAACTGCTTCATTTTTCTCAGTTAAAATTTCATTGTGCACCATGTTCTTCCGGAGTACAGAAGGGAACCACACTGTGCAAATAGTGCTTGGAAGCCCTCCCGTGAGCAGGACTGAAACAAGGCAAGTTGCCTTCACCTTCCCCCACCCTTCTTGGAATAAAGACGTCAGTTTAGGAAACATCTCTTGGTCTACAGCCACCAGGACCTGCCTTGGAAACTGATGTGATCTGCACCAACAAAGCCGGTAACCGAGCTTCAAATCCTTTCAGGAAACCAAGCAGTAGTGTCTGTCATTCTAAAAAAGGAGGGGGAAGTGACACAAAGGGAGGCGGGGAGGCAAGCCCCATGGGCACTGGTGACCTCACTGGTTTCAGTAGGTGACATCACCCAGGGTGCCATTCGGGCGAGCATGGCAGGCCTAAAGATACGATGCAGACTACCTCCTTGGGTTCACAGCTTACGTCTGTTCAAGATTTCAAGAGTAGGATTATTTGGGGGTTTGGGCTTGTGCCATTTTTTTCCCCTCCTCCCTTCTCCTAGAACTACCAAGTCAGAATGAAAGCTCTGCTCCTTAAGACCAATATATAATGCTCTAATAATATAATGTCTAAGACAATAATACTGTTTTCCCACTTACATTCACCTCAGAGGGACAGAAGGCTTTGGGCATCTAGCCCAAAGTTTACAACTTTATTAAAGACATTTGTCTTTAATAAAGTGAGCTGAACAAGTATCTTTCAATATCTGAAGGGGGCCTACAAGAAGGCTGCTGAGGGACTTCTTAGGGTATTGGGTAGTGACAGGACCAGGAGAAACGGATCCAAGCTACAGGAGGGCAGATTGAGATTAGACGGTGGGAAGAAGTTCTTCACCATGAGGGTGGTAAGACACTGGAACAGGTTGCCCAGGGAGGTGGTGGAAGCCCCATACCTGGATGTTTTAATGGCCAGGCTGGATGTAGCTCTGGGCAACCAGAGCTAGTGGAAAGTGTCCCTGCCCATGGCAGAGGTGTTGAACTGGATGATCTTTAAGGTCCCTTCCAACCGTGACAATTCTGCGAACCTAAGATGTGGGTGAACAGAGGGAAGAATGTTCCACTGAAATGCTGGCTGACCCAGATCTGTCTAATATCAACTTCATATCCCTTTTCTACTGCTCTAAGACATAAGTAATTCAAATGTGGGAAAGATGCTCATGATTAGGTGTAAAATACACTTTTTACAGTATTTTCATATGAGAAAAAACCGAGACAATTCCTTTCCAGGGGATAGGGTGATCCAATGCTGTTCCAGTGACCTTATCCCTAACACATGGCAAGTTCATTGGAAGTAAGCTCGGCCCTTCAGCAAGACTGCATGCAGATGGTACATATACATACTCCTCTTGTGACTCATGAAGCACAACTTGGCTAACCCAACTTCAGTTAGTCTCCATCATTAACATCAAACAGGTCAAAAAATTGATTTATCTAACTTAGTAAGTTCATTAAAAGTCAACTTTTTTTTACTAGGATGCCTCAAGACAGACTACAAGCATCCTATACTACAGAAAACTGCTGTGAAAACTAAATTACAGCTTTGCCACGCTTCATGATTTCCTGCTCGGGACTAAGAAAGAAGTGGTTACTCAGCAAAGAGTACAGCAAGGATTACTCAGATTAAGAAACCAGACAAGCTTCGGTAGAAGTTTTGTTTCAGTCTGCCTAGTTCTGTGTACAGCAGCACGGACCCCTCAACATGGCTGACACAGGTAAAATCTTGGCGCTTTTCAGCTGCCAACTGCCCCTCTGCTGAGGGACAGTGTTACCCCTGAAGCTCCTGCAGGCTTATGGCTTTGGGGCAAAAAAATAGGCTGTGAAGAGGGCAGCAGGGCCTTCCTGCCATGTAACTCAAGTGGGGGCTGAAGAACATCGTGGGGCTAATTTTGTGCAGAGTTGAGCAGCAACATGCACAGTTTGTAGTCTCAAGTCCAGAATCTACACCGAAAGCCCTGTGTACCTACACTCCTATCTGAAGCCCGTCACTTACACGCAAGACAACTTAAAATTCATCGAGGGGAGGCAGAACGAAAGCTTCACGGGAACGGCTCTGGCTGCTCTGTCCCTGCGGGCAAGTTCCCAGCAGCCCCAGGGCTGCGTTACAGGGGATACTTAACCATAATTGCTGTTGTGGAGAAAGAACTCGGGTGCAGGTTATGGCATAAGCCACCCACTCAGTCTGGAAAGTAATTAGAGTGGATGTTCATTAAAAACTTCCTAACGAGCCTGTTAGCTGCACCGCCTCACCCCAGCCAAATGCCAGGCACAGAAGCCCATTGCTAGAGAGCGAGGGGATGAGCGAGCAGGAAGGAGTGTGGGTGGGGGTTGCGCTGGCTTAGTTGAGGTACGACTGCCCCTGCCCCGCTCGGTGAAGTCTGTCCCGGGAACAGCGGAGAGCCACAGCGCCGGCTGCGGGCTGTGGCCGCCCGGGACCCCGCGGAGCGCCCCGCCCGTACCGCCGCCAGCCTAACGCGACCCCGCGGCCCCGCGCACTGCCCTGTGTCCGCACGGACACAGGCGCTCTGCCAGAGCCGAGGTCCCAAGTCGCCTCCTCTCCCGTACACCGAAGCAGCTCCCCACCGCCGCGGGCTGTTCAGGGGCAGAGCTCACGACGCTCCCGAGGAGACAGCCCCCGAGCGGCGGACAGGGGGACGGCCAAACGCGAAGTACCCGCAGGGAGGGCTGCCCCGGGCGGCACAAGAGCCCACGGCCCCCGAGCCGGCCGTCGCGACTCTCACCTTCCGAAAGTAGCCGTCCTCCGCCGGCTCCGGTGCCCTGCAGGCGCGGGGCGGGAGGGTGTCCGTCATCTCCGGGCGAGCCGGCCGAGAGCTGCTGCTGCGGGGAGCCGCGACCCTGCGGGAAATGCCAGCGCTGCCAACGGCGCCGCCCGGCTCCACCTCCAGTGGTGGCGGGGAGGAGCTGCCCCGCCCTACGCCCTTCTCTTGTCCCGGGGGGTGGCCCCGGCGAGCTCTTGGCGGTGACCTGCGGGCCGTTCCCCGTGGCAGCCCCGCGCTGGGCAGGCTCCGGCGGGCCGGGTGGGGATGTGGGTGGGTGCCCCTGTACCCGGGGACGGGAGTTGGCTGTGACTGGCAGGCAGCGCAGCCCCGCGCCCCGCTGCTGCCCGGCGCCCCGGCTGCACTCTGTGCCCCGCTGCTGCCCCGGCTGCGCTCTGTGCCCTGCTGCTGCCCCGGCTGCGCTCTGTGCCCCAGCTGCGCTCTGTGCCCCGCTGCTGCCCCGGCTGCGCTCTGTGCCCCGCTGCTGCCCGGCGCCCCGACTGCGCTCTGTGCCCCGCTGCTGTCCCGGCTGCGCTCTGTGCCCCGCTGGTGCCCCGCGTCCTGGCTGCGCTCTGTGCCCCGCTGCTGTCCCGGTTGCGCTCTGTGCCCCGCACTCGGCCGGAGCGTGGCGGAGGCTGGCTGGCAGCCCCGGAGGGGCCGTTCGCCTCTTGCCGCTTCCCGGCGGCCTCTGCCCGGGGCGGGCTCCGCTGGCACTGTGGGGCTGCTGCCAGCTTTCCCCGGGCCCGGGACTTGCCTCGGGGAGATGAGGTTACCGCGGGTGGCTGTCCCGCAGCGCAGGCACCTTCCTGTCTCTGGTACTCCCCAAACCGGGGAGTGCCCCTTGCAGCGGGGAGCGTGCACCGGGGCCCGTTGCCGGAGCCCGTACTGAGACATCGGGTCCCAATGCTTAGATTTTGGGGTGCGTGTGGGCAGCTCACACGGGACAGGGCAGGAGCCCAGAAGAGAGCACAGAGCGTTGGGAGTTGGAGGGGCTCCGGCTCTGGCTCCTGGCTGGGGGGCAGCAGCTTGTGGGTGAAAGGCAGGGCTGGACATGGCGAAATCTGCAGCGTTCGAACTGAAAACGCTTTCGAAATTCTGCCTGTTATCGGTGTCACAAAGGCTGCCAATGGGCGCTGGTGCCAGAACACTGGCAACACTGGCTCCTCTTGCCAGCCGGGCCCGGCAGAGGTACGCGGGCAGCTCCCGGTTAAAGCTGCACTACAGCGCGGTGCTTGCGCTGATACTTGCCAAGCTCGGGCTTTCTCCCTCTCCCTCGTCTCTTTTCATTCTTAGAACTACAGCTGTCAGGAACAAATCCGCAGAGACCATGTTTCTTTATGAAAGGAGAAAGCCTTTGGAATTACATCCTCAGCTGAAGCTGGGGCCAACGCCGCTGTCTCCAGAGGGCTACATGGAGCAGCGCGGGTAAGCTCTGCGGCTGCTGCAGAAAACTGGAGTCAGCAGCTCAGAAATGGCCATCCAAAGGTCTGCTGCTGTCTCCTGAAGTCAGATGAGGTTTGTTCTTCCCGATTTTGTTAACTCTCAGTCCCCTGCCTTTTCCTTTTTTAAACAGTTTTAAAGATACTGGATGAGTGTATGCAATTAGATCTTAACTAGGAATTTCTGCCATACCAGCCTTTGTTTGTTGCCGGTAGATTCTCTGAATCAGTTAGCAGTGCTACACGCAGCTTATTTCTAGAGCCAAGACAGCTCTAAGACTTCCTCCCCTATCTTCGGTGTCCTGAGTACATCGCTCAACACTCACAACTGCCAGATGAGGCTGCGCCTCCCCCTCACCTGGATAAAGGTTGCTTGTTAAGGGCAGACAGCAGGTTTCTCTCTAAGTCACTGTCACCTTTGTGTGTACACGGTGAGTGTGCTGTTCTGCAAAAGGCACACATGGACCATATGGACTCGTGAGCAAGGACTGAGCTGGGGAATGAGTGGGTAGGAGTGCTCCCTGACCCTGGAATGTAAATTACAGCGTAGAACATTCCAAAACATAATTTATCCTAAAAAAAACCATGTCCTTGCTCTTCCCGCCAGTTAGTTAAACATCTTGTCTTCAGTAGCTTTCTGATCGCTGTAAGAATCCCTAAATAATGGTGGATTTGTACTACAGATTTCTCAATTTCTCACAATTATACTAACCAGGTTTGGTTTGCTGCATTGCAAAGACTGAGCAATAACAGGCTAGGAACCTGAAATTCACCCACTCGGAGAAAGGGCTGTGGAGATGCAGATGTTCGGTTGATTATTTATCGTTAATATGAGAGTCCACTGTGTGATCTGGTGCACTGGACATGGCTTTATCTCTGGGAAAGCATCAAATGCTTTAGAAATTGCATCCAAACATTACCATGTTGTGCCTGAAGCACTAAAACTGAAAGCAATGAATCTTATCTCTTCATCACACCTCTCTTTGTTTACAGGCCCCTGCTATCTGGCTCCCTGCATTTCACAGATAAGCCTGCCAGGTGGTCTGAGCAGTGACCACCACCACGAGAACACGTACAGAATGGCAGAGCTTGGTTTTGTCTCAGTAGTAAAGGTAAGAGGGACAAGAATTTGAACAGCCTTGCCACAGACACAGGATGTGACAAATGTGTACACGTGCACATTCTGTGCCACATTTCTGTTCTGCTAGTGTCCTCTGCCTGCTCATTCAATCCTGTCCTTCCCCTTCCCCATCCTGACAGCATACCTGCCTGTGGCACTGTTACACAGTGAAGAGAGGACTTAGTAAGGACAGGTGCTGAATGTGTCCTTCGAGTGATTTTATAGCCCCCAAGGCTGCAGGATGGTCACAAGTGCCTCAAAGACAGTTTTTGTCACAGACACAGGGGCTTACCAGCAAAAGCATGTTAGAGTGATACTGGAGGAAGAGAGAAGGATGCTTCAACTCCTGCTTCTCCCAAGGTAGATTCTTGAATTCTGAACCTGACAAAAATTGACGAAGTTGGTGCCCTTGAACATTAAACTTCTGAGAAGAAAGACACAAGGGCTTTGTCAGTAACCCTGACAGCCTGTAGCTCTGCAGTCCATGAATGCAAGGGCAGCCAGTTAGTTGAGTTGGTCTCATCCTTACTTTCTGAAGAGTGCAGTTCTTAATTAACTTAATTGTTTTTTTCCCACTCTCGACTCTTTCCAAATACATATTTTTTTAAGGAAAAAAAAAATATATATACTGAGAATGGCAAAACCAGGGCAAAGCCTTAGTAGCAACAATGGTGTGAATTTTTGAGGCTGTTCTAAGTTTACAAGATACAGGAGATTGCCAAGTTAGAAGTGGAACAGTAAAGAATGGGAAGGCACCATCACAGAGAAAAGAGCTTCTGCCTTTTATGACAGATGAGTTGAAAAGTGACCAGACAGGAGCTGCAATCAAGTCCCAGTGCATCATTTCCTCATCAAGATTTTTACTGAGTCACAACAAAGTCGTATACAGAAGCAGTCTTAAGGACTTTGGATGGCCAGGATGGGATTGGCTATGGGCAGTGTAGTGTGGAGCACCTGTTAACTGCAGCTTTATCTTCAGTGCCAAATGCCCTTGGCTGCTGGCAGGCCGTGGCTATTCCACTGTGACATCACTCGAAACAAGATACTGGGTCAAACGTGATCGACCCCTGCTAATACCTTGCCCTTAGCTGAGATTCACCGGAGAGTGTACTTAAGGACAATATTCCTTATCTCCTTTTGTTTGTTGATTGTTTTTAAAATGAACATTAGCACTTGAGAGAAGCTAAAACAATGCCTCAGAGGCTGTACATCACCAAGCTGTTCCCTCAGCTGATATGGTGGGAAGAACATTTAGGGGAATATCTCCACTAAAAGCAAAACAAGGCAGAGGTAAGTCCAAGCTGTTTGTGCCGTGGTTTGAAAAATACAAAAAATAGGTATTTAATACTTTAAAGATAGGTATTTAATAATTTTTATACTTCCTGTACACGTTTTCCTTTTTGCTTTGACATGCTTCTAATACCCCTGCAAATGAATTTAAATTGTTTCCTTTGTCATTTATGATGATTTTAGTCTGAAGTTCCAATGATGCAGATAACTTCAATCAATGAGAAGTTATCTCTTCTAGCGGGTTTATGAGGTTTATAGAATGTGACAGAAGACGTAGGAAGACGCATTGAGGGTCAACCTTCTCGATGCACTAATTCAAAAAGAGATGCTTAAAAGGCATTAGAAAAGTGAGGCCTGAAGTCCCTCTGTGACTGAAGGGCTCAGTTTCAGTTTTATGTGTACTTACAAGCATTTGAAGTTGATTTTTCACCAGCCAAATGATGTTAAGATATAATTTAGATGCAAGTTACCCAGATATACTAATATTTTAGTTTTGTTACAATTATCCAAAGCCACTGGAACTATTGCCTTGTTTACCAGCTACAAATAGCACTTGTCACCTGGGTTAACCACTCTGAAATGGAAATGGAGAAGGATCCCATTTCCATTCTGCAATCCCTGGGTTGCAGAAATAATTCTAACCTGATAAAAGCCTTTAAGGGAAAACCTCTTTGATTACCTCAACTCGTGATTCTTGTCAAGAATTTGTTACCATGGTGCAAAAATATTGTATATTTAAGCCTGTGTGTTAAATCAAAGTCTCATAGGGTTACCTATTCAAGAGCAATTATTTCCTAAACAAAGGAACAGCAACTGTGCTAACAGTTAATTTCGCCCCTCCATGCTCTAGCTAACTGCTTGCTAATTAGTAATGGTGAGAAAAGATAATGCACATAGATATGCCTGTGGCTTCTACTGTATTGTTTTAAAGTGAAATAGAGACCTAAATGAAAGAGTACTTCCTATTTGCACGAAACTATATAAATATTTCCTATGGAAACCTGAAACCATGTGAAACTCGGGGAGTTTCACTCTGAAAGAAACCGGTTCCGTGTGTACAAACACACAAATGGTGGATGCCAGAGCAGGTTCCGGCCGCAGCCCTGCAGCAGCGCACGGCGCTGTTTCTTACGTGCCCTCACACAGCTCTCCGGGCCGAAACGGTTGGCTTGGGTCACTGAACTCGCTGGGGGTGGTGCCCTCTGGAACCCAGGCCGGTATCACCGAAGGGCCCCGGCGCCGCGGCAGCCTCGCCGCTCCCGGCGGGTCCCCCTCTGCAGCAGGGGGCGCTCAGCCTCCCTACCGCCACTCTTTGGCCGGCCTGAGCCACCGTAGCGGCAAGATGGCGGCAGCGGAGTGCAGTGACAGCGAGGAGGAGGATCTGGTGAGCTATGGGAGGGCGCTGCAGCCCCTGCAGGAAGGTAAGGGACCCCGGAGACAGCCCCCGCGGGAAGGTAAGGGGCCCCGGAGACAGCCCCCGCGGGAAGGTAAGGGGCCCCGGAGACAGCCCCTGCGCCTCCCCAGCACCTCCGGCAGGCTGGCCACGGGCTGGGCCGGAGCCTGCTGCCTGGCGCCGGGGCGTCGCGGAGGACCGTCGGGTGCGGCCTGGGCCCTCCTGGCGGCCCTCGGCGCAGGGAAGCTGTGGGGGCAGAGCCGAGCGCACACCGCTCCCGCCTCGCCCTGTCGCCGTGGAGCCTCAGGGTTGCCTTGGCAGCCACCCGTGCCGGCCTGCCGGAGGGTGCTGGCGCCGGCCCTGGGCGAGAGGCCGCGCAGGAGAGCGGTGTGGGGACGGCAGGCTGCCCGGGGGCGGCCTTCAGCCCGCCGCGGGCCTGCGGCACTCCGCCCCTGGGAGCCGGGGCCCTGTCTTTGTGTTCTTCCCCCGACCCCTAAAAGAAGAGGAAAGTTCGAGTACAACAGCCCCAGCGTATGCAGCTACAGTAATGTGAGAGGCCTACGCTTTATATTGGTGAGAGGGACTCCGCAGCACCAAGGATTGCTGAACGCTTGCACATCCTGAGTCAGTGCCATTTAATTCAGGGAAATACTGCCCAAAAGGTGCAAATGTTTTGTGTCAAAGATGATAGTTTTTGGTTTGTTGTTTTAGTTTTGGTGTAATTTTCCAAGAGAGTTGCTTGAGTTGCTTAAGCCCTGCTAGATATGTTGCAAAGTTAGCAGCCGGAGGTCCATTTTCACAGGCAGCAGAATGTGCTTGGAACTCGTCAGAGTTTGGCTTGTCTACCTGAACACCTAACACTTTCAGCAGTGTGCATCAGTACTGTTTGCAACTATTTTAAGCAGGATGGAATAAATGTAAATTGCTAATGCTGCCTGAGCAGCCTGTTCTCCTTTTGCAACCAGGTGACCCCCCTACTGGATGTGGGGTGGGCTGTGGATGTAGTTTACCTGGACTTCAGCACAGCCTTTGACACCGTCTGCCTTGGTAAATTCCTGGCCAATCTGGGACAGGGGCACTCTGTGCCAGGTTAAGAACTGGCTGAGGGGCTTGGCCCAGAGAGTGGTGGTGCTGAATGGTGCCACAGCCAGCTGGCAGCTGTCACTAGTGGTGTCCCCCAGAGATCAGTGCTGGGCACAGTCCTGTTTAATATCTTCACTGATGATCTGGACAAGGAGAATGAATCCTCCATCAGTGGGTTTGCAGATGACACCAAACTGGGGGCAAGTGTTGATCTGTTGGAGGGTAGAAGAATTCTGCAGGGGGACTTTGCCAGGCTGGATTGATGGACATACCCCAAGGGCATGAGATTTAACAAGTCTACGTACCAGGTTCTACACTTTGGCCACAGCAGCCCCATGCAGTGCTACAGGCTGGGGACAGAGTGGCTGGAGAGCAGCCAAGTGAAAAGGGACCTGGGGGTGCTGGTTGACAGTAGCTGAGCCAGCAGTGTGCCCAGGTGGCCGAGAAGGCCAATGGCATCCTGGCCTGGGTTAGGAATAATGTTGCCAGCAGGACCAGGGAAGTCCTTCTGCCCCTGGGTGGGCCACACCTTGACTACTGTATCCAGTTCCAGGCCCCTCAGTTTAAGGAAGATGTTGAGGTGCTGAATGTGTCCAGAGAAGGGCAGCAAGGCTGGGGAGGGGCCTGGAGCACAGCCCTGTGAGGAGAGGCTGAGGGAGCTGGGGCTGTGCAGCCTGCAGAAGAGGAGGTTCAGGGCAGAGCTCATTGCTCTCTGCAGCTACCTGAAAGGAGGTTGTGGCCAGGTGGGGCTGGGCTCTGCTCCCAGGCACCTGGGGACAAAAGAAGAGGACACAGCCTCAAGCTGCACCTGGGAGGTTTAGGCTGGATGTTAGGAAAAAAGTTCTTTGCAGAAAGAGTGATCGGCATTGGAATGGGCTGCCCAGGGAGAGGCGATGGAGTCACTGTCAACTAGAAGCGCTTAAGAAGAGCCTGGATGTAGTGCTTGGTGCCATGGTTTAGTCGATTAGAAAATGCTGGGTGATAGGGTGGACTTGTTGATCTCAAAGGTCTTTTCCAACCTGACTGATTCTGTGATTCTGTGCTTTCCACCTCCAGGTGGGTGCTATGTGATCCAGTTGCCAACTGCAAGGCAGAGATGGTGTCTGGAGCGAGGGGAGAGTCCATTCTTCAAGCAGCATTGTGACCTAGTTTCTGGTTTCTCCGCCTGCAGGCGAACGCATTAAAAAGCCAGTTCCTCTTCAAGAGCAGACTGTTAAGGATGCAAAGGGACGGTATCAGCGTTTCCATGGGGCCTTTACTGGTGGATTCTCTGCTGGTTACTTTAACACAGTTGGCACAAAGGAAGGTTAGATATTTTTCTGTCTTCTGGGAAGGATTAATTGGTTATCGTAACGTACAGGTAGTGAAAACAGCTGTCAGTAAGCTGTTTTTCCCCTCCTATTCATTACACTGTAAATAGTTGAAATGGTATTGTTGAAGTTCTTGTCTTGAGTGTCTGGACTGCAGTTTTATAGATGGGAGGTAAAACTATTTGACCTGGTTTTAGTTTTCGGAAATTAATATATTGGAGTTTACAGCACCTTACTTAGGTCTTTACTTTCTTTAAAGGATGGACTCCTTCAGCTTTTGTGTCATCACGGCAGAAGAGAGCAGACAAAACTGTGCTTGGACCAGAGGACTTCATGGACGAAGAGGTAAATTTAGAAAGGAGTGCAAACCTTTTGGAAGTACTCAAAGGGTTTTCAGGCAATTAAATCTTCTAAAGAACTTAAACAGTGAATATGGAAGTAAGTAACTTTAAAATTACTTCTTCTATACAGTCTTAGAGTGCTAGGCCTTATAGGATGTTTCATAGATTCACTCAGAAAACTTCTGTAGTCTCAATGTTAAAAAAAAAAACCTTCAGAACTCAATCGTGTTGCTTCCTCTGTCAGAAAAGACAATTACTTCTGAAGCTATTTAAAGTGTGACCCTTCAAGTTATTGAAAAAGCAACCACATAAATGGCTTAACAAATGTAGCCAATGTGGGGGTCATATTCCTTTACCATCACCATAAGTAACCTTTGAGGACAACATGATTTTAATATGTTCCTTTTTGTCTGTTTTCCAGGATCTTAGTGAGTTTGGGATAGCACCGAAAGATATTACAACCACAGATGATTTTGCATCCAAAGCTAAAGACAGAGTGAAAGAGAAAGCTAGGCAGATTGCAGGGGCAATTGCTAGCATTCCAGGAACCACAGCATTTGATGATTTAATAGGACCATCAAAGTAAGTAAATTTAAATAAAAGCACACCACAAAATTCCTTTAACTTAAGAGTGTTGTATTGGTTAGACAAGTCCTTGAAAGGGACCAGAAGATCTGCAGGGTTACACTTTCTAAGTGCTCCTCGTGTGGATCTTTGCTTCCTTTGTTCAGACAGGGGTGTGCAAATGTTGATACATCCAGAGTGGATTTTGGAATAGAAAGTGTCAGTTGGAATGGTGTATGTCTATGTTGTTTCTCACAGTTAAAGGTGCAGTTTGAGGTAACGTTTCTCCTTTCACT
Source organism: Psilopogon haemacephalus (assembly GCA_013396835.1). Taxonomy (NCBI): domain Eukaryota; kingdom Metazoa; phylum Chordata; class Aves; order Piciformes; family Megalaimidae; genus Psilopogon; species Psilopogon haemacephalus. Next base: position 1,982,306 of record VWZI01020604.1, on the reverse strand, counting down.
CTTAGAATAACAGTCGGTGTTGAACTGTTACGGAAGATGGGCTGGAAGGAAGGGCAGGGAATTGGACCTCGAATCAAAAGAAAGCCACGCAGGCAGAAACCTGGTAAGGGCAGCAAAGTTCCTGAGCTCGTGGGCAGAAAGCATCTGTGAACTGATCAGAAAGTCCCTTTGAAAGCCTCCTTTCCCTTGGCCTGTTTCTTTTCGCCTTGAATAAAGAGCTATCATTTCATCTCCTGCAGATCCTGCAGTGAAAGTGTATGGCTGTGCCTTGCCACCTGGACTGTCTGAGGGTTCTGAGGTACGGAACAGGCAAAAGTTGGTTGTTGACTTGGGTCAGAATGTGTGCTAACACCTTTAGAAACCTTTGATGTCTTTGAACGGGGTTTTGACTTGTGTCTTTGACTTTTGCTAAACGTATTCATACACACGTATTATGCTTACTGTGAAGAAAGGTTTTAATGTGACTGGAAGTGTTCTTTTCTGCCTGGGCAGGTGCAGTACCTGCCTGTTTTCATGTATAATGTAGGCAGTGCAAACTCGCCTGGGCCCCCGGTGACTCTGTGTTGTAAAAGCTCAACAGATAAAACTTTGGGTCGTTTGTTTTGTACAAGGGAGAAGAGGATGAGTACCAGCCAGAGAACGTGACATTTGCACCAAAAGATGTAATGCCTGTAGATCTCACTCCAAAAGAGAACGTTCATGGGCTTGGCTACAAGGGTTTGGACCCTTCACAAGCTTTGTTTGGTGCATCTGGAAAAGAACACTTCAATCTTTTCACCTGCAGTTCTGAAGACACAAGCAATTTGCTTGGTGATCTGAGACACAGTAAAGGAAGGAAGCTGGGCATAACGGGTCAGGTAAGGACCTTCTTAGGTGCACTTCATTGTCAGCACGCTAAAAGCCATGTTTTACTTCTGTGGAAGGCACCTACTCATTGTAGGGTTCTTAGAAGAAATCTGAAGTGTGGTTTGAGAAAAGGGAATTTTTTCATGGTTTTACTTTGTGAAGATGTGAGTAAATTCTTGGACCTAAGTATCTTCACTCGTAGATCCTGTTAAAAGATACCTGCTAAGTGTTGGGTGGAGAAAATGCCTGTGTTCTGTGATTAGAGAAGGCTGATACTCAGTGTGTTTGTATCTTTTAATTTTACTTGTTGAATCTGTCAGCTAGAGAAGTTTTGCTTCCCTCCATGCTGTTTGTAATTCGTGTGGAGAAACACTGTTAGTTGATTTTGGTGGCAATTATCCTTGTTTATTTTCAATGCCAACTTACAATTTTTTCCTTTTTGAGAGCTTAGCCTGCTCTAATCAGATTTCAGATGTTGCAGGATTAGGCTCTGTCCTCATCCTGTACAGGCTAAACTGGCTCTCCCTTCCCGCCATGGCTTTTGTGTTCAGTGAGCTTTGTTTGCTGGGTTTTTTTTCACTATTTGGTAGTATTTTTGGGTGTACATTTTCTCCCACTCTAATATCATATCATATCACATCAATGCATAGATGTGCTTGTAGACACCTTCTGAAGTGTAAGTTACAATTGTTGTTATTTTAAATATATTTTAGGCTTTTGGTGTAGGAGCTTTAGAGGAGGAAGATGATGATATCTATGCAGCTGAAACATTGTCAAAATATGACACAGTTCTGAAGGATGAGGAACCGGGAGATGGCTTGTATGGCTGGACAGCACCTAAGCAGTATAAGTCCAAAAAAAGTAAGAGCTGAAGTTCTGTTGGAAGAGCTTCTGTAATTTGTGTTGGGGGGGAAAAATGGCCCAAGTGTAGTCTCCATTACCCAAATGCTTGATTTCCAGCAGGCTGCTATCTTCTAGCCCAGATATCTGAAATTTCATCTAATCTTCCTTCTGTGTTGATGTACCCAGATCTGGAAATAACTTCTCAAGCCCTCCACTCCTCACAGTGTAGATTGAACCCATTAAACCCCAAATTACCAATTTTTTTAGAGGGCAGTACATGCTACTTTGAGATGCAGCCTTCAGCAACTCTGAAGGGAGCAAATGATGGTGAACCATGCCTGCCAAGCACCATCCAGGCCTTGCAGAGACATGTTTTATTTGTAAAACTGTTGTCTTGAATAGCTCTCCTTCCAGAGCATGAAATAGTGCAGTGATTTCTAGAGCATCTGTTGATGTTAGCTGTACACAATTAACAGCTCTTGTGGAGTCCACTATGCATGGCAGGGGAACTGCTGCTTCACTCTTAGCCTTGTTCATCTTACAGTAGTCCCTGCTAGGAGGGTTTGTAGCTGCATAATCCAGTACCTATAACTAAATAAAAGGCAGTAAAGGCAAAGAAATACAGGTGTGTTCCGTAACATATACTGCAAAATGACAGTACCAAGAAACAATGTCCTTTGCCAAACGTGTTTTAAACATTGACCAACTCCATGGTGGTTTTGCAGGGTCTGAAAGAGAAGTGAAATACATAGGCAAGATCCTGGATGGGTTTTCCTTGGCATCTAAATCATCAACTCCAAGCCAGGTATGTAGACAATGATATATTTGTGTTAAGAATGCCATCAGCAAATTGCCAAGTGAGCTGTACAGACTCTGCTGTTGCTCAGTGGGTTTTATGTTCTTGGAAAGAAAAGTTGTGGTCAGCAATAAAGATTGCTGAATGAGAGGAATGACAGCCTTGGAGGCTCTTCAATAGGAAGCTAAAATTTGTCATGCTACTGCATAAATTTAGAATTTGCTCAGGTACTGGCTTTGAGCAAATGCCTTCCACACCATCCAGTGTTAATTTAACATAAAGAATTACTTTGATTTAAATGGGAAATGAAAAAATAAGCAGCTTTTTCTCCCAAATCTTTTAGATGGAGCGTTCTGTTTTCAGTGAAAGTGAGGGAGGCCTTGTGCTTCATCCACTTCACTCTTGGTGACAAATTGTTAGCCCTGTTACCAGGTTTGCATCATTCATATACTTGCATAAATGGGAATGGCAAACAGACTTGTAGGACATGTGCCCGCTTCTGATGAAGAACAAGGAAGAGCATTTGTGTGGCATGCACAAGCTCAGGGTGTGGAAGGCATATGAATAACCTTTGAAATGACAGCTTGAGTGACCAGAGTGGGGGAAAAGGACTTTGAAAGCCACCAAAATGGAGTAAGCCCAGAAGTACTCTATAGTTTAATTGGCTAAATCATGTGACCTCTGTTTAACCCCCGCCTTAATTATCAGGCGACACCAGGAACATATTCTCGTCTGAAAGCCATGCCTGTTAAGACTCTCGTTAACCTTGCTGGGACATGATGTGCACATTTCCTTGGCCTTTGTAATCGTGACAAATTGTCACTGAATCCTGGGATGCTTTGAACCAGAAGGGGCCTGTAAGAGTCACCTAAGGCTGGCCTCCCTGCGGGCAGCCGAGGGCAGTTACAGTGACAATGTAAGGGTTTGTTCCCAAAACTTGTGTTGCAGTGCCTCTTACTGATGGGGTCTGAAAGAATCAGTAGCTTGTTATACCTGTTTCTACTGCTAAGCCATAAGTTGTATTGAGTTGGCTTTCCCTGAAGCACATTTGTAAGCATTAAATACAAAGTTGTGTCTCTCTCTTAGTGGTTTCTTGTTTTGTCACCCCTTTGCCAAGACTTACCCACCACCTGACCTGCCACGGAATTACAGACCAGTCCATTACTTTCGACCTGTGATAGCAGCTGGGAGTCAAAGCCACCATTTACAGAGGGCATTAGAGGAGTCAACTGGAAGGCTGGAAAGTGATGTGACACAACAAAACAGGCATACTTTGAATGCCTCCCAGAGGAGAGAACGACTGGGAGAAACTGGTCTCGAAGGTACTGATAGATGGGACCTCACCTTTGCGTGGTCTCCTGCTTGTTTACACACCAGGGAAAGCTCAGTCTAGCCACGAACATTGGCAGCATCTGGTGGGATTAGCCAGAGTACCTGCTCACCTTCAGTTTCAGCAGATGGACTGGTGATGGGTCTGTCTTCATTTGCCTCATTCTTGTGAAGGTGAAATGTGTGGGATTGTGTTTCAACATGGGTTGTTTTTTCTCTTTTTTTTTTTTTTTTGTGAATTTGGAATGTACTAGGCTGTGAGCTTTGTGGTTTGGTTTTGTTTGCTTTTTTTTGTAAAATGAGGTTTTACTGAAATACAAATTAATTAAAAGTAATCTCTAAATGTTTCCAAGGTAATATCTCTGTGGCAAATGGCATAAAAGATGCAATCGTGGCCAGTTCCTTATCTGCTGCCTCTGCCATTACACTCTCCTGATACCCAAGAGCATTTTCTCAGTGCATGTGTATAGTGGTGGACTTCCTCTAAAGGGGCACAAAGAGTCATAATTATTTTTCAGTTCTATTTATCTCTTACTGCTTTTTTGGCTTTAGGTCCAGCTCCTTCTGTTTTGGAATATCTGTCTGAGAAGGACAGAGAAAGACTCAAAGAAGTGAAGCAAGCATCTGAACAACAAATGAAAGCCAAAGTGTTGCCTCAGCAGGCGCAAACCAGCAGGTTCCAGCCAGTGTCCCCAGAGGATGCTGCTCACAAGTGGCAGATGTTGTTGGGAGAGCAGCTGGCAAATGCTGGTTCCAGTGACTTCAAACCATTCGCAAGAAATCCAGAGAAACAAAAAAGATATGAAAGCTTTGTGAAAAGTCTTAAACAAGGAGAAAAAGGTAACCGAAGAGATTCATCCTGACACTTTGTTTTTCTCTGAAAAAATGGTTTGGGTTTTTTTTTATGTTTGGGTTTTTATCTCGTTTTAAATACCTGTTAAATATGTAAAGCACTTTGAACATGGGGAATGAGTAAGGAGCAGGCATTGCAAGTAAAATAATTTTAAATCTCTGTTTTGCCTTTGGTAAATGCTCCTGTTCTTGCCGTCCTGAAAAGCTACCTCTGCTTAGCAAGACTAATGCTATGCTTGGCGCCAGTGCTCAAGCAAACACCCCAGCAAGTGTCCTCTCTTACCTTCTGTTGGGGAAGCATCAGGCCTAGGTAAGCTGTTGTCTCTGCTAAGCATTTCTCTCCCTGTCTTACAGCAGAGAAATTGGACTGTTATTTAGACCCAAGCATGACAGAATGGGAGCGAGGAAGAGAACAAGAGGAGTTCTTCCGTGCAGCAATGCTCTACAAGTCCTCAAATTCATCACTCTCATCCAGATTCACGCGAGCCAAATATGAAGATGATGTTGACAAAGTTGAAGTTCCTCGGGACGAAGAGGTGTGTGCTGCTCATGGGTCTCTTCTACATGGGAGCTGCAGCTGCTGCCTTAACCTTGACCTTCACAGTTCATTTTCTCTAAAGCTCTTTTGTAGACAAGAGGTCAGCGTTTTGTTGCACTTCTTTTTAGTAGCCTTTTGAAGAAACTCACTGAATACAAAGCAGTGATTTGTTAAACTACTCCTAAATATTTATGTTTCTGTCTTGCTCTTAACAGCAGCAATAGTCAGTTTACTAAGTTTTTACTTATTTAGCAGCTATGAATTTTTTTTTTTTCCAGAATGATATTGACGATAAGGAAACTGCTGTGAAGATGAAGATGTTTGGCAAACTGACAAGAGACACTTTTGAGTGGCACCCTGAAAAGCTGTTGTGCAGAAGATTTAATGTTCCTGATCCATACCCTGAGTAAGATGCCTAATACTTTTTGAAAATTGTGAATTGTTGACTTTCTTGTGGAAGTCTGGCTTGCTGATCTCTTCTGCCTTGTAACAGACAATACAGCACTGCCTGGTGCTTTCATTTGACCTGTGCCAACATGGCATGCAGTGTAAGGATTAATGTGGGTGTTTCAGCTGCTTGTAGGTAATTCGAGGCCTTTTCTGTGCTAAAAACAATAATCAACAAATATTTTTTATTTCTCTCTAGTTCTTCCATTGTTGGGTTACCAAAAGTGAAACGGGACAAGTATTCTGTGTTTAATTTCTTAACTCTGCCTGAGCCCACCACATCTGTAACTCAGACAGCGAGTGAAAAAAACCAGCAGAGCAACAGCCTCAACAGTAAGTTCATTGTTCCTTTACTCTCTTAGCTGTAAGTGAGATAATTGTCTTAAAAGAGCCTATCTTTGTCATGGAGAACTTCCCCGTCTGGTTAATTTCTGTAGTTTAAAAAAAAAAAAACAAAAACCCCACGAAGAAATAAATAAATTCAGTGACATAGAAACAGAAGTCAGTGATATTATGCTGATTTCTACCTAGAAGACCTTTATGGCTCAGATACTCAACAGAAAGATTTTTAGAATGTCAAACTATACTGAAGAAGCAGAGTGCCATGAAATGCAGCATAATTTGGTGTGCAACTCATTTGAATGTTTGGGATGTTTTTAGAACCAAAGAAACCTTCAAGATGGGATATGTCAGACAAAGAGAAGGAAAAAAAGGACTCTATCAGTGAATTCATTAGTCTTGCCAGATCAAAAGCTGATGCTCAGCAGCAGCCGCCAGTGGCAGCAACAGAAGAATGTGGAACTGGGCCAAGTGAGGTGAGTTTACAGTGGTATTTGACCTGGAAGAAGAACAGGGGTAAACCTTCACACTCAACCTGAAGTAAGGGTGGGTAATAGATAGATTGAATGCAGAGCAGTCTGCAGAGGAAGAAGCCAAGACATGAGATTATGCTTTGAGGTTACAACTCTCTTTTGCTCCTTTTGCTGGCCAGCAGCGATAAGACAAAGAGCAGTAGCTACAAATTGGAACACAGAAGATTTCACCTCAACATGAGGAGAAACTTCTTTACAGTGAGGTGCTGGAGTTCTGGAGCAGGCTGCCCAGAGAGGTTGTGGAGTCTCCTTCTCTGGAGACTTTCAAATCCCACCTGGATGTGTTCCTGTGTGAACTACCCTGGGTGATCCTGCTTGGACAGGGAGATTGGACTGAATGATCTCTGGAAGTCACTTCCAACCTCTAAAGTTCTCTGAACTCTGAGGTAAGAAAACAATGACAGCAGTACAAGGACAGCAAGTGTGACTGTGCTTGAAGAAACAACTTCAGAGGAGAAAAAACATAGCTCAACAGTCTGAGGGTTAAAATCAGTTCCCTACACTCACTTTGCTTCAGGCCCAGAATGTCTCTTTTTCTGCTCTGAATGGAGGAGGATGCATACTTTGAGGAGAAAGGTGATTTTTTCTCTTCTACTTCAGTTCAGTAGTGTATAACTGATGTTTGAGTTAATTAATTGGAATTTAAAATACTTAGGGATCTGTTTCCACAAACTGCACTGCCCTGTCCAGGCCACTGACTTAGCTGGGCAGTGTTGCAGAGTTTAACTGTTGTGCACTAGCAGTAGCTAAGGTTGTCTTTCACAGCCCTGGCAATACTGGAGCATTTTGTAAATGCAGATCAAGATGTTTGAAACTATTAATAATCAGACAGGGATTGGTAGCTTCTGCAGTGTTCAAATACAGTTTGTTGTGATGCTGTTTTGCAGGTAACTAATGAAGATAAGAATCATGAAGAAGAAAGCAGACCATCCATGGACTTATTTAAGGCCATCTTTGTGAGTTCCTCAGATGAAAAATCATCTTCATCTGAAGAGGAGAGTGATGAAGAACAGCAACCAGCCACTTCAGTAACAGATTCAGAACCCTCCAAGCAAGCTGCTACACCAGACAGTTCTTTGTCTAGCGCACAAGGTAGTACTTAAACAGGTATTGTTGTCAATACCTTGTAAAAGTGTATGAATCAAATACTCCAGGAGTGCTAGGAGCATCCTATGCTTTTGTGCATTTCATCTGGCACTGGTGGAGCTGGCCATGTCAGAAAATGTCAGGAGCACAACACTGAGGAAGGCCTTGCATGGGGCAGGGTCACTGATGATGCCATGCGTCTTTTCCTGGGCGTTAGAAGCAGGCTGGAGCATGCTTGTTGAGCAATGAAGGAAAACAGAACATCTGACATCAGAGGGTACTTAGCTGAGACATACATGGGAACTATTTTTAATCTATGATAAACTGTAAGATGGATTGATAAACCATGAATTTTGTGGTGGGTATTTGACAAGTTCAGAAATAACTAACTTGCATTTCTTTGATAATGAAATTCACTCTCCAGGTACTGACATTCCAGTAAAATGTAATGGGGACTCTGCTGCAAGAGGGAGAAGACCTATCTTTTACTCCTTAATCAAATTTCATAGGCAAGCTGTAAGAAGTTGCCCTCTTTTCAGGATGTCATTAAATGAACCAAAAGTACAATCCGCTTTGTGCCCTTACCGGCACAGCTGGTCCTGTTAGCATCTGACTTTTAGCATTCATTAATTTCATATGTCTCATGGGGTCTTTTACTCTGGAAGTAATGGAAAAGCAGTGCTGTGTTGCTCAAGGAAAGCAAACGCACACTGGTGCTAATGTAAGCAGTAATTGTGTAGTGTGAAAGGTCAGATCTGAATAAAACCAAAAACTGCAGCAGCCCAGAGTGCTGACCTCTACCAGCATCACTACCCAGTCAGACAAGGCGGCTACAGAAGCAGGATGCTGAGCCATTGGCTTTCTTAGAGTACTTCAGAAAGTCTTCTTTAACATTCTTCAGCACTTCTTAGAGAAATGTCCCCTTATTTTCCTTTCAGATAAAAAATTGGTTTGCTTTGGTTTGTTTTTTTCACAGAGAACGCGGCTGCTGCACCTGATCCTGGCATTTCTTTGTTGCCTACTTCAAAACAGGAGCCAGATGCAGCAGAAGAATTTGGACCAAAGTTGCCTCCAGCTTTTTCTTCTGGTAGGTTCCATAGAATTCTGATGTGTAAATTCTGCACAACAAAGTTGTACAGACGTTTCTCTCTAAAAAAAATACCTGTGAGTAGGCACTTTACCTCCTAACTGCTGTGCTCTGTCAGACCGGCCTCAGCAAGTGCCAAAGCACTCTTATGCTGTGAGCCTCCAGAAGGAAACTCTTTGCTTCTGTACCAATTTTGGTGTAGCCCTACGCAGGCAAGGATAAAAAAATGTAGCCTAAACATAAGGTCAGCTTTGCCATTGCTTTTAGTAAGAGATTGTACAGGCATTTGGTTCGAGTTGCAGGGTTGCAGTTAGCAGTCTTAGACATTTCGTTTCCGTTTGCAAGCACAGGGTCATGGTTTTGTCTTCTAAAAAGTACTATACGAGAGGAAAAGCACTGTAGAATGTTAACAGTTACTCTTCTCGTCATGTTTTTTGTCTCTGCATTTGCTTTGTGCTTTAGGCCCTTCTTGTCAACAAGAACCAGTGGTGCCAACAAGTTTTCCTGGGCCTAGTAAGAAAGAAAAACATAGGAAGAACAGAGAGAAGCACAAGAATAAAAAAGAACACAAACACAAAAAGGAGAAGGTAATTAATTTACTGATTTTTGTCATCTGCCAGTCAACATTTTTAATTATTTTTACTAGGTTGTAAAAAATAGACTGAGACTTAGTCAGCTGAGCTTCTCAGGTGTCTTGAAACATGAACTTTGGAAGCAGGGAGCTGCTTTTTCCATATTTGCAGTGTGCCTACAGGTACAGTATTGTGGGTGGTTGAAGACTGCCTGCTGCAGATGTCAGGTGTGTTCTGAGAGCTGCAAATAATTCATGGCTTGTATACAAATAACAGCAATTAAATCTCTGGTTCAGAGGGTGTTAAGCACTTGGGATGAAATGGGTGATTTTGCTGTGTACTTATTTCAGACTGAGTAGTGGAAAAGAGTCATTGTTAAATGTTCTGTTTCAGCTAAGCTTGGGGTCTACACTGAAATTTTTGCTGTCATTGCCTGTCAGAGTAAAATAAGTTTTTGCCAATGAAATAGGGAATTATTTCTCCTTTTCTTCTTTTTTTTTTTTTTTCACAGAAAAAGAAACATAAGAAACAGAAAAACAAAGGAAAACACAAGAACAAAAAATCTGAGAAAGACAGCAGCTCAGACTCTACAGATAGCAGTGATGCTCTTAGTGACACAGATACCACAGGCCTGTCACCCAAAGAGCTTCTGAGAAGGTAAAGAGAAAGTTGAAGCACGTGGCAATTTTTCAGGAATAACCAAACCCTCAGTTCAGGAGCTGTCGTTCTAGCAAACCTGTTTGCAGCAAATATGGTCAGGCAGTCTCTTTATGAGTAGAAAATACTGCTCAGTTTTAATTAATGTGGGGAATGGTGACAAAATTCAGGTGTTTAGAAGCCACCAAGCAGGAGTCCTGCTGGTTAATGGAGGTTAAAGACGGCTGATATTTTTGGAAGGTATTTTGAATAGCAGTTAAATGTTGACCAAATGCAGGTGGTGATTGATTTTTCTGATTTTTTTTTTTTCTACTTGTTATTATTTGGAAACATTGGAAGCAACATTGTCTGCAGCAGGAAGGTCTGAGTCTGCTTTGGGTTGTTCATAATTAGCAAAAGATCCAATCCAGATAGATGTATTGTGTGGCATTGATACTCAAGGTAATTCTGCTCTGCGTGAGCAAGGAGCAGTGAAACAAACAGAGCAGTGCTGGACTCATGCACATGTATGCTAAATTGAGGCTCTGCTGGTACACTCCTGTAAACCAGAGACTTGAACATAGTGCCAGCAGGAAAAAAATCCATTCCCCTTTTCATTTTGCTCACACACTTGAAAGCAAAGTACAAACAAAAGTAACTGTCTGTAGTTCAGGTTAAGTGCATCCCATGTGGAACAGTCACTGCCCTGGCTTCCATTTAGCATCTCTTATTAGCTGAAGGAAAGGTATTGTTGAAACACCACAACCAGCTGGCAGACTGCTTGGGACATAGGTGTTCAGTGCAATGCAGATGAACCTCTGGAAGGGCTGGCAGAAAGGCCTCTGCCTTCCATTCCTTTGGAACCAAGTTTCCTTCATGGATCAGTGTGGTGTTACTAAAAAACAAACACATTTTCTTTTGACTTCGAAAGAGCTAAAAGAAGTGTTTAGCATTTAGCACAAAAAAGACTGCTTGGTACAGGCAGTTGTGGAGGTCTGTCTCTTTACATCACCAGGACAGTGTTTTTATCCAGCATGCCTCAGACCTCTCATGCTCAGTTTAAAGAAGTTGCTCAAGTGATTAAATGTTGTTAATGTTCTTAATGATGCACATTATTGTTCGGTCTGACCTCTTTCTTCCTTCCTTTTAGGCTAAAACAACTTCAGTATTGAAGAGGTAGTTTGCTTTCTCCAGTGCTCTGTGGCCTGATCTCAAATGTTTGGTCTCCTCCATGATGGCAGATCAGCTGTGTATGCTTTGCAGCACTGTAGATACTGGATTCATATTGAATTAGTTTGACAGTAAATGTGGACATGTTTATTTTGTGATGCTTCACATGTTCAAAGTGTATGGATGATGGAATGCTGAAAAGGCTCCTTTCTGGGCAGCATAATCCCAAGTACTGCAGGCTCTGTTTTAATTAGCTTGAAACAGGTATTTCAAAAAATGTAAGTACTGCAAATAATTTTTGTAGGACAAGTTGTTGCCCAGTACCTCTAAAATGCCTTCAGCCCGAATTCAATAGGACATTAAAAACGAAGGCAATGCAAGATTTGTGCTGGGTGCAAGTGTTTATAACGTGTCTAATGCAGAACTTCTCGTGGCTGTTTCACAGTATCTGCCTGCACTTGGAGCTTTCACATCTCCAAATTGAGTGCAGCATTTACTGTAGCAGGTCTAAACCAGTAAGGTGCCATTTGGACACAGATTACTCAGGCTATTGTACCAAAGATTGCTGCTACAATCTGCCTGGTGTGGTTACCGTGGGAAAGGTTTACACCACTCTCTTGTTTCTTGCAGTACATTTTAAAGGCAATTGTCATTGGTAGAGTTACTTTAATAGGAACTCTGAAGTAATGCTGAGCTGCTTTTGGAGTGGTCAGGCTGTTACCCATCCACAGAGCTCTTGCCCAGTGTACAAATGCAGGCCCCTTGGCCTTGCTCCACTTTATAGTGAACACAGCCCTCAGAAGGATTTGGATTCTTCCCTTTCCCCTAAGGTCCTTGTGCTGTGTCAGTCCACGGCGATGCCACCGATGTGCCGCAAGCCTTCCAGAGCCATCCATGGCCAAGGGTGGGCCACAAGCAGCTGTTCCCCCACAGCTGTGGGGCTGCTGCCACTACCCGAGGGGGCACACAGAGAAAAATGGCAGCAGGGAGTAGCAGTGGTGGAGAGCTCCTGGCCCAGGGACCAGAAGGTGGCTGAGGACAGCTGTGAGCCAAGGGCCCAGCTAGGCCACAGAGAGGGGAGCTGGGTTGGGCCTGGGCAGCCCTCAAGGGCTGGTAGCCAGAGGCAGCCAGGGGCACCTTGGCAGCAGTGACCACCCGCAGCACCTCTGGGCACACAAAGGCCTGATGCAAACTGCCAGGTGACTAAAAAGCCCTTGCAAAAGGGCTGTGGTGGAAGCTCCAACGGTCTGGGCTAAAAGACGTGGCCCTGCACTTTGTGTGCTGCTGCCCTTTGGGCCAGAACCAAGAGAGGAGCGTTTGAAAGTTCTTAGGTGGCATGAGATTTAAAGATGAATACTACATTTCATGAGAGGCAGAAGAATTGGAAACCAAACCCCAACAAACCATCTTTCACCCAAGAAAAATAAAAATAAAATCCACATCTATCAACCCCTCTTTCTCAGCTGGGTTTGGTGTATCTGCTCTGCACAAGGAGAGAACATCAACTCTTCTCAGACAAAGGGACCTTAACAGAGCCTCCTCCTATTCCTGCTTCCAGATTCCCCCTCCTGGACCAAGCTGTCAAAAATAAGGCAAAACATTCCTAAATTGTGCTCTGTTCCTTTGCAGCTCCGATTTAAAATTCAGAGAGGACACAGTGATACTGTGAGCTCCTGCCATTTTTGCTTTGAAGACACAAAAATACTTTCAAGCTCTTAGGATGGAACAGTGAAGCTCTGGGTATGTTATAGATGCATCAACAACAAGTTAAAAACATAGTCTTGAAGCTGAAATCAAACAAGGAATGTTATACAGGCATGGAGGCTGCCTAAATCAACAAGGGCTCCTCTGAAGATAAACAGTAAACCTCCTGTTTGGTACTTTGAACACATCTTTGCCATTAAAGGGTGACTCCTGTCAGCATATGTAGTGTGCACTGAGTCAGAGCTCTGGTTATGAATATTTAAGAGCTATAAGTTGATGCACAAAGCTTGCCTTTTTGTCCTGGCCATTCTTTTTCCTAGCTTATTCATGTGTATTACTGTTTGTGGAGAATTCAGGGGTCACACAGTTACCAGCATGGCCATGGGGCTTTCATGCTTGTCACTTGCATTTTACTTTTATTTCAGCCTTGATTTGCACTCTTTATTTTCTTGCTCCTCCAAGTTTGGTGTAGTTTGCTAAGATTTCCTTAAAATTCCGGCTACCTTGGGCAGATCCAAACTGAGGAACTGTACAGATAGTGGGTGCTCCAGATCTCAATTCAGTCCAAAAGGTATCTTGGAGACAAGCGTTGTAAGCTTTTGAATTTTATGCAAGCAAACAAGAACGTAGCTGTGCTAAGTAGATGGCAGGTGTTGAGATCTGGCATATATTAAATAGTGCTGACAACCCCAGAGCTGGTAATTAGTTACAGCAATGCTGCAGTGTGATACAAACAGATCAGGTAGTTCTGTAAGGGATCTGAAGTGTTGGCTTCTTAGCGGTGCAGGTCCTAGGCTTCTACCATAACCCAGACATCCTGAAAAGACACAAGAAACCCAAAAGTGTAAAAAGTGCAGATGGTTTTCAGGTTGGCACCTTTATGTTACCTGAGAGCTGTGCATGGCTGGAGCCAGGAAGTCAGAAGGCCAGGAATAGCAAAAGGGATGGCAGGCCTGGAGAGTGTGAGCACTGGCTGAGTGAGAGAAAATGGACAGCTGGCCACTGGCCTGTGGAGAAAGGCTGTGAGCATCTGGGTGTGGGCACCGATGGGGCCCTCCTCAAGAAACCTCTGGTAGGGAAAGAGGAACAGAAGTCTGTGTGTGAGAGATGAACTCTTGTTTCACTGAGCCTTGGAAGGAAGGGTTAGTCTGAGACATCCTTTCCAAGCCCTAGTGTTTTCTGGTTGAAAGATAACTGAATTAAGGCTAATGTTAATAATCTGTGAGCTTTGTATTCCCTTGTTATTGACAATTTAGCAAAGCCCTTCCTAATCAAACCCATTTGGGTTTATTGAAGGATGTTGAGAAAGGTTTTTCTACTCAAGCCTTTGAAGAACACACTGCCTCAATTTCTGAGTGCAGCTTTACTCCTGATGGCAGAAGGTGAACATTTTCTCTCTTCCTTAATTTAAAGCCAAGTGAACTGTTTTTTTTTTGATTGTTTGTTTTTTCTTTTTGTGATTTCAAGGTTCAGTTTCAGGGCATACAGAAATACTTATTATAAAGTTTAGAAAAATAAATTACTTTCTCAGTTGTTCCTTTGTTTTCCTAACTTGTACTACGTCAAAGTCAATCTAATTTCGCTAAATTCTGTGCTCTGTGATAAATCATTCTGTTAGAGTTTTGTCTTCTCCCTTCTTCCATACACTCCTGCTTCTCTCCATCCCTGCACTTTCGTTTTTGCTGCCCATGCTCTGCTAGCAGGTTGGTTCCTGCCATTGTTCTGCATCCAAAAATGCCACCTCCTTATCACTTAAAATTTGTACAGAAGCCTTTAAATCTGTTCTGGTTTGCTTATCACATCTGAATTCAGCAGTATTCTTTTTATTGTCGTCAGTACCTGTTGGAAGAGTCTGGTACATTATGGCCTCCTTTAGAGCAAAGGACTTGTCTGATTCTGTTTCTGAGCGACATGGGGCTGGAAGTTTATCTTTGCTGTATGTTCTGAAAGAGGTATACAAAGATACATCTCACTTGCGTAAAAGAGCAGTGTTACACTAGCCAAGGTTCAGGGGTGTACCTGTCAGAGTTAGGAAGGTTCTCTTCTGTCTGTCTGGTTTATTGATGTCCTGCAGCCTTTCCACTCAGTTCTTGTCAATTAGGGAAGAAATGCATCTCAATCCTGTGCCAGTCTGTGGGCACAACAATCAAACCAACGACAGCATGCATTAACGTTTGGTTAACAGCCCACACAGTGCCTCCAGGGGTGCTGTCTGTGGCACATTTTGTCATTAGGTCATAGTTTAAATCAGTTTTCATTGGGTTATAGAGCTGACTGATTAGATTTTGATCAGGGAATAGTACCTGTGCTGTGCTGCCTATTGCAGTTGTGTGTGGTTTTGAAAAACCCATTCAAATGCCCGTCTGTACAGCCCTGGAAGCCACTGTCCAGTCAGAGATGCTGCCAGTTCATCATCTCCATCTGGTCGTCTGTGTTCCATGTTTCTGTTTAAGAGCAGAGATTGTGTTGGCTACAGGAAGTATACAGATGGAGAAGATAAAAAGCTGCTAATATTATAACTTTAGTTTCAATTGTTGGAGACTGTGTGGCGTTCCTTGGGGAAATATGGAAGTGTGACAGGTTATGGACTTGAATCAAAAAGCCACAATGGTGCAAAAAACATTTCTCACACATAGTGACTTTCAGGAGAAATACTACTTTAGATACTTGGGAATGTTTTAATAAAAATCTGTGAGGGGGAAAAAAAAGGCCTTTCATATAACAGAAACCTTCCAATTCTAGTCAACTTGAGAGAGTAGCTTTGTTGTGTGATGTGTCTTTGTGTTTGTGCAGAGCAGCGCCTGTGACAGCAGGTTACCCAGCAACATCACCACTGAAGAGCCAGAACCCCTCCTGACAAGAACATTTTGCATTCATTACAGAAAAAAAATCACAGTGGCTTTGCAAATCCTCTACCGTTGGAAGGGACTTAGATGTCCTGTGGTGGGAGGAATGAACCCGACCTGACTGCCTGCACTGAAAGTTACCTACCTGGCATTTTTGTTAAAGAACCTCTCTGTTTTTTCAGCTTAGATATGCAGTAGCCTTACGTGTAGCCTCTAAAAGTCTGCCCTAGTATCCAAGTGTGTGTTCTGTGGTCTGGCATCAGTGGCCATGGCCACTTTCTCTTTCTCCTGATCTTTAAAGTAATCTGGCAGGTTCGGGATGTTAATGGATTTAAGCATAAATTGAGTTTCTGTGCATCTTTATGCAAAGCGAAGGCTTTCCTCTGACCTTGCTCCACCAGAGGAGTGTGAGGAGTAATGAAACAGGTCGCACTAGCCCCTCCCATAGCTGAGATGTACCAGGAAATCCCCGGGAGTAGAAATCTTACTTAGGCCGCTTGGTACCAGAGAACTGTGTTAGTTACTCCTGCTTTGGAAACTGTAACAGCTTACGGGGATACATTACTTTGGTCCTACGGCAAAGAATCTTTGCTGTCCCTGGACATCAGGCAGCCTTCTGTGCGCAAAACTGTGAAGAAAGATGCAAACCTTTTTCTAACTTGTTGCCACACCTCTTACAAAAATTTTTAGAGGGGCTTTCGGGTACTGCAAGTGTGTTGAGGTTCTTGTCTGATGTGATGTAGCACAAATTATTTCTGTGTAATAGAGGCACCCTCCAACAAGGAGCAGCTCTGAGGCTTTTATCTGTCTAGTATATGTGAGGATGTCAGTTAATAAAAGAGGGAGTGTTTCGAAATGTTTGGAAGCCTCATTCCTAAAATAGTGTTTTCAGCCTTTTCAGAATTTCTGTCTAAAGAACTCGAAGTGGGGAGAATAGTTGGGAGTGGGCATGTGACAGCCTGGTATGTAGTTGAGCTGTGGAATACAAAGAGATTTAAGTAGGTAGATTTCCCCCTTGTTTAAATTATGTGAATTGTGCAGAAACAATTACACTTGAGTCCAAAGTTAAATTAAAAGTATTTCTAGGGAATAGTATCTTTTGTGCAGATTTATGGCTTTGAATAAGTATGAGGTGCTTAATTGTATTCATTTCCATTAGTCTTTCCCCCCCTTTACTTCTTACTGAAATAGTGATTTGATAGAGGGGCTAAAAGAAAATGCTGTGTCTGTGCTCCTCCTGGTTTGGTGGTGGGTTTGTGTTTTGTTTTGATTTGTTTTTAAACAGATCACATAAAATATGCATATTTTACAGCTGAAGTAATTTGGCTTTGATGTAGTTGGTATACTGAACTCATTTCTGTATGTTAGAAAATATTAGCCCTAGAACAATTAATGTTAGAACTGAAAATAGATTTTGTTTCTTCCTTTACCCTTTTCAGATGGACAAATCAAAGGTCTTTTTTTTTTTTCTCCACCGAAACAGGGAATAAAAGTCTCTGTGGCTTGGTTAATTCTGCACTAGTAATGTAAATAGTTTGGAAATTTTATTTTGAATACATCTTTCTGTTTCCCAGATTGAGAAAACCAAGCAGAAAAATAACCCTTACATTCTGATTTTAATAAAATTGGTACCTGTTGTTACTGTTTGCTGTCCATCAGCTGCTGAGTGCCTGGCTGCCTTGTGAGTCAGCTTCTCTCTGTCCCTGAGCTGGTCTCACCTGCAGCAGCAGCCTCGTGTTTGCAGGCAGAGATGTGATAATTACGGACAATTCACAAGCCCGAGATTTGTCTGCGTTTTTGCCAGCTCTTGCACCTCTGTAGCTTGATAAGTTCCTCTTCTTGTCCGATGGGAAATTTGGAAGAGCTTTAGGCCAAGTCAGTGCGGTTGCCATTCTGCAGGAGTTATTTGAGGAATGACATCTACAGTTTGACTGTAAAATGCCTTAGATGCCTGCTAAATTGCAAAGCACTCTCCATGCTTTGCTGAGCCTGCTGTCACTGCAGGCACGCAGCCAGGTCTGTTCCTGAGGACGATCCTTCCCTTGGGTTGGGGGTCAGGCTCCGCAGACACCTGTGGCTCGTCGCTGCGCACTGACACCTCCTCCCTTGCTGCTCCGTGCAGGGACCGGGCTGAAGGCTTTGTCTGCTGGCAGCACAGGCTCGGTGGGCAGCATTCTGATCAGCTCTGTCGAAACCCACCCAAATCACTTCCTCTGCTGGTTTAGCGTGTGGGAACAGGCGTGTGTTGCGTTAGGGACCCGAGTGAGGCGTGGGCACTCCGCGGAGTGTGCGGGCACAGCGATGCTTTCGTTCTGCTTTCGTTCTGGTCTCGTTCTGGCACCGCTGCTGACGACTGCAGCACCTAACTGGGCCCAGTCTTCGGCGGCGAGCGCAGGGCACTCGAGGCGCTGGGCGGGAGCAGCACTGGCGTCTCGCCGTGAGGAGGCTTCCCTCGCCGCTTGTTTGAGCTGCTGCCGTTTCAGTGCTTTTCCACGGCTGCCGGGGCGAGCGCCCATCTGCAGCCGCGCACGTAGGAGCGGGACCCGCCGAGCGCCGTCCGCAGCCTGCGCCTCCCGGCTGTCGGCAGCCGCGGCACAGAGCTCTCCTCGCCTCGCAGCTGCCTGAGCTCGGCGGTGCCGTCAGCCTGCGGGGGCCGTGCGGCGCCGCGCAGGGGCAGAGGCGCAGGGCCCGGCGGAGGTGGTGGCGGCGACAGAGCCAGCCCAGCCCGCCGCGGTATTGGGGCGGCGCGGAAAGTCAGCTTAACGCCTGGCGCCGTGGCTTAGTTGGTTAAAGCGCCTGTCTAGTAAACAGGAGATCCTGGGTTCGAATCCCAGCGGTGCCTGCGCGGGGAGGAGCGCGTATTTTGCTCCCGGGCGCTCTTTTCCTGGAGGGGTCGGGGCAGCCCGTGGCGCCGGGACTGGGGCGGGCGCAGGGCTGCGGCCCCGCTGCTGTTGGAAGGCTTTTGCCCCTGACGGCCCGGGTGTAGAAACCGAGTCGGCGCCCTTGGGGCTGGGCTGCCTTGCTTGCTCTGCGTTCTGCAGCCTCCCTCCGTGTGGTTCGCACAGAGCCAGGAAAACCCCTCCCGCGGCTGTCCCTTCTCGTCTCCAGATCTTCAGCAGCCGCTCAGTGAGGCAAGCGAAGCCTTTCTGTTGTTTTGCGTTGTTCCCCTCCTGCAGTTTGGGTGCCTGCTGGCTAATGCTGAGGGTTTGTCACCCATCGGGACTGGCGCCTGTCACAAGCTCTGGCTTCTGCGAGTGTGAGTCGTGTCGAGTGCTCTGTGTGCTTCTTCGTGCCTTTAGTGACAGCAGAGGGACAGGAGGTTTTCCTAAGGTCTTTAAAAATCAAAGGCCAAATCCTGCTTCACTAGGTTTGGGAACTGGTTTCAGTTAGATTATCCTAAATTTGCATTACTGTAAAGAAGAGCAGAACCTGGCCTCAGTTCTCAAAGGCTTCGAATCCATTCACACCAGTGCCAGCCTGGCAGCTGTGGCGCTGCAGGAGAAGGCTTAGGGGCTCTTCAGTCTGTGTACCTGTACGTGCTGTGACTCTGCTCGTTTACCTTTGGTTTCTGTTCTTAGGCTGATGATGAGAACCCTGAGCGTTAGTGAGTCTCCAGGTGTTTGTATCAAGACTCTGTTCCTGGTGCATCAGCAGGAACGGCAGGATGAGCCAGCCAGGAGCGTGCTGGGCACTGCCTCCTTCAATGTGGCCAACCTGCTCTGTGCTCCTCATGTGCTCCTGGGTTCTGCACACACTGCTTTCAGCTTTTGTTCTCTTCTGCCATCTGCAAAACTGCAGCAATACTGATCTCACAGAGCTGCTGGAGGAGTTAATTAATGTTGCATGAAGCACTTTGAGCTTTTGGATAAAATCAATATGACTTAAGCCGAGTTTTTATTTTTCTTCTCAGTAAGTTCAGTCTTTCTGCAATTAGGTCATGCTGGTACCAAGGCTCTTCAGTAGTGCCAGCAGATGCATTTGGTCTGAGTCTGGGAAAAGGGGCCTGGCTGACTTCACCTCTTTGATGGGGCAATGATCAGCTTGCAAACAGAACTCTAGAAGGATTTAAATAAAGGTGTTCCTTGAAAATGTAGTCTTCAGAATTTCTACCTGTTACTGATGTGAATTTGGATTAGGAGAAGGAAATTAAGCTGCTCTTGAGAATCAGCTGCTGAGATTCTATCCAGGTGCTGCAGGAGTGCAACATGTGAAGAGACATCTCAGCAGCTTCACGTTTATGTAAAAACACTGTGAAATGATGAAATTCAAAAGCCAGTGTCTGACATTCTGAAGAATTCTCGAGAGTGGCAGGAATAGTTCCAGAAGGTCCTTAACTCCTGTGCTCCCATGACTAAAAATTGTCTTAGGAGTTTCACAGCCAGCTTGTTCTGATCCCAGGAGTAGTGGCTCTGTGAAGCTGAGGTGTGTCACGGCCTCGTGTGCTGAGCCACCTGGGCTTGAGCTCTCCCATACAGACCTGCCCTCTTTGGATTTTCATTTCACTGTGCCTGTGAATAGGAAGCGGCAAAGTGTCCAGGCAGCCTGCCTATGGAGACATCTTTACCGCAGGGACAGCTGCCTGAAGAATGAGAGTGCTGGAGGCAGTCAGGTGTGTAGTGCCTGTTCATCACCGCAGCAGCGACTGCAGGCCTAGGGTGCTGTTGCTCTCCAGCCTGCCTGCGAGCTGCACTGCTGCCTGCAGCTTGCTGGCAAGGGCTTGGGTGAAAGCAGCTGATGGAAATGCTGACTGAAGCCACACTGCCCATTACCCCAGTCTGTGAGACTGCCCGTGAGGTACCTCAACAGAAGAAAAATCGGTTTTGAAAGCTTGGCTGTATTTCAGTCCAGACCTGAAAACCAAGGTTCTTTAAGAAGGGAGATGGGTCAGTTAGGCAACTGCAAGTGTCTGCCCTCCCACAGCAAAACTGAGATTCTTTATCCACAAGGCTGAAATCCGTAGCCATGACGTCAGGTGTTCTGTGGGGCCAGAGGCAAAAGTGAGGCATCTGGGAGATGTTCTTCGGTCAGGTTGGAAAATCTTATTTCGGAAGCTATGTTTGGCTCGTGCTCAGAAGTTCACTTTCCTAAAGGTGTTTTCACTTCTTCCATCGTAGGTGTACAATGCAGATGGCTTTATTAGATGGTGAGTGCTTTGCTCTGGCTTCATCTGCATGAGCAGGACATTGCCCTCTGGTCCCGGAGATGCCAGGTGACAGATTGCAGGAGCAGGCGCAGGCTGCTGCCGCTCCAGAGCCGGAGGGGCCAGCACGCAACCCAGAGTGTACTCAGCAACGGCGGCCAAGGACCCACCCGAGCCGTGTCAGACAGGCAGGCATCTGTCTTTCCTTTTTGCAACAGCCCTTTTCTTTCCTCCAAAAAGCTTCAGTGAAGCTGTGATCAAGGCTCAGATATGGAATATTAGGTGATGAGGTAATCGTCAGCAGACCTCGCTGACGTCGGTGGCAGAACTCCCACTGTCTGTGCTGTAGTCAGCCTTTCATTCAATAAAAAGATAATAAAGCATCTGATTCATGATGAAAGGAGGAAAAGATGAATCGGCACAAGCTGTGTGGGTAGAGTTTTCCCTGTGTCCTTAGCTGTGCGGTGCCATGGAAGCAGGCAGGTCTGTGCTTATCTGCAGCAGTATTTATTGTTAGTCTTTACTGACAGACAACTGAACACAGTTAGCGCTCACCCTGTTCTTGCCACAGCCTGTGCCCAGCTCTCATCATTGTCAAGAAAAACTGAGTGCTGAGTTTTTCTGAAAATCTCTTGGAAAGGTTTCAGGAGAAGCAGTATTTTGAAATTGTCCAAATTGCAGCTTTTTTATGACATAAAAGGTTGATTGGGTATTTTTTCCTAGATTTTTCTCTAAACACGTGTGCCATTTAGTACCTATACTCTAGACATTATACATCCTTCTCTCTTTTTCTCCTGGGATGCAAAAGGTAGCGGTTGAAGCTCTTGTAAGAGTAAATAATCCAACCATTTCCACCTGCCATTCCATTTGACATGTCTTACTGAATGAACAGACGAGAACGTCAGAGCCCAGAAATAATTTGTTGCAGCGTCCCTAATTATGGATTTGAGTTAATATTTGGAATATTTTATATAATGTTTGATGTAATCTATTCTGTTAACTCTGTGTGTTTATTTCTGATGAAATATCTGCTACGTGGTGCTTTTCTATTAGAGTAACTCCTGTCAGGACCAGAAATCCTCAGACAACAGCCGAAGTCAGTTCTGTTTGCCCATTGCTTACAGGGATGGGTTTTGGAAGGCTTTTATTTTCCAGTTAGCATTTCTAATTTGCGTGTCCTTTTCAGGCAAAACAGGATCGTTGGATTTTGAACTCTGGAGTGGGTTGCACTTTCCTTCGGCACTTCCCGTGGTCATTTGCCTTCTCTGTGTATAATAACTGTGCTTGGATACAGTATCTTACTTGAGCAGGCTACCGATGTCCTTTTATTTCTCTACCTTTAAAGCAACCCAAACCAAATCCTCATGCAGCTTAACTGTAGAAGCTGAGTTCTACAGTTTGTCCTAGCAGGATGTCCTGTACAGTGTGGGAACTGTGTGCCCTGAATGGCTGTAACTGCACACTTGTGGGTGCTGGAGGCTGGGCTTGTGCAGACAGCTCAGGTACCATCCTCACCTCCTTTTCTTTTGCCCGAGGAACTGTACCCAAGGTACTTGTAATGAATTCCTTATGTGAAACTGCAGAGTGCAACATTTGCGTAGTGAATGAAAAAAATCAAACCCACTCACAACTTTTGCTTCTCAGCTCTAACCAGCTTGAAAAGGTGTCCTGTGTCCTGCAGTTCTGCGACCACCCAGAGAAAGAAGCCATTCCTGGAACCCTCAAGGCTGCCCTCGGCCAAAGTCTTCCCGTTTTAAGGTGGCAAGAACAGGGTGAGCTTCTTCTGCTCCTTTAATGTTGCTTCCCATTATGTCAGCTGCCATTTCTTCTGGCAGCCCTCTAGCTGTGGTCTGTGGAAACAGAACCTTGAAGATTAGGGGAGGATTAATGAGTTAGCAGCTGGAAGGATTGAAGCCTGAGGCTGCTAGCATAGCTCTTGGGAAGGTGCTGGTAAGAGCCATAGCACTAATGTAGGTGCAGTGGTCCAAATTTGATGCTGCGTGACTAGAAATAAGAGAAAGGATGACTAATTTCTTTTGATACCATCTTGTTAAATCTCTGACTTGATAATTTCCAACTGATTTAATGTAAATTGATTATGCAGCTGCTGCCTGGTTTCTGTATTTCAGCAACTCTGAACATGGGACCCTCAGGAGAGCATAAAAATAGATTTGGGGCTGTCTTGGCACCACTAGCTTCAGGCCTGCCTGCCACTGATGGCAGCTAATTTGGCTTTTGGTTGGCACTGCACAATCTGAACTGGGTCCAGATCTTTGTTCTGTTCTTCCTGTGAAGAATTTCAGGAAGAATATTCAGGAGTGACCAAGGAGTGAAAATTGCCCCTAAGGAAGAGAGCATACTTTGTTCAGTGAGCACAAGCATTCCTGGAACAAAGCTATGCTGTGGCCATGCTCAGCTGGGAATGTTTGCACACCAGGGGTTCTGTATCACTCCTGTCTGTGCCGGGGAGCACCAGGGAAGTTGCCAGCAAATGCAGCTGGGCAATGTGGGCGCTGCAGTGAGGAGCTGCAAGTGTTACCGGCTGGGATTCTTGTGCTTTCAGGAAAGCTGCAGACATAGGATGGAATATTCAGTGAAATATTTGCAGGTGCGCCTGGCTTTCCAGAGCCAGGAGCCCTTTGTGATTCGTGCCTCTGCCCTCAGCGGGCTCTGCTGTGCCGTTGAGGTCAGCCAGCCAAGGGCTGAGGACACAGCAACTAATCAGAATACAGAAGCTCTTTGCAGCAGGGGAAACAAGAATTGAATTTGTGATTGCTACACCTGTGGCTGTGGAAGTGGATCAGTGCCATGCTGGAAATGAAACAATGCTGTTTCATGCTCTCTGGGTTTTACCAAGCTAGGACCATGCTGGTTTTATGGACCTAACCACCAGTAAGGTTTTTTTTTGGGTTTTTTTGTTTGTTTTTTTTTAAGTTAGAGCAAAAGAGCATTGTAATAGCTATAAAAAATAGTTGTAATTACTGCCACTTATGGAAACTGACAAGTTACTGAAGCAAATATTATTTAAAAATTCATAGGTTTCCCTAAGTTGCATAAAAATGATAGGTGAGCTGCCAAACTTTTAGTATTCAACAACACAAATGCATAAAAATCTCTTTGTTCATTTGTTCCAAAATGGTCTGTGAATAATGATGGATTCGTAGAAGCTAATTAGAGTGAACTCCTAAAGCAACTGCTTGGCTGGGTTAGTAATTGAAAAAATCAACACAACCTGTCTATAAACGATTTTGACAAGGAGAATACAAATTTAAGCATAAATAAATCATTCTTCTTTTATTCAAATCAGTTTTTAAACAGGTTAAATCTTCACAGCACCTCCCCAGACATGGACAAGCCCAATAAAATGGTGCCATAGGAAGAAGTGCTGTGGTGAAGGCTGTCTGAACACTGATAGCTGCAAATGCAGCTGCCAGTCTGAGTATGGGGGAGTTTCTGTGCTATGGTTATTGCATTACCCTGAACTCCTTTTCCTACCTGTACAAGATCAAAGTACTTTTTTTGCTAGCTACTTTTCATTTAGAGTTTGTGACCCTGCTAGTTCTGTTTGCCTGGCTGCCTTTTGTTGAAGGGGTTCCTGGGTGTGTAATGTGTAAGCACAGAGGAGGCCATGCACAAACTGGACCATCACTGCCTCTTGCAGTGTGCTGCTCCCCAGCCAGGCCCTTTGGAACATCTGCTCACTTCTGAGACCTCCCAGGTTGGGCACCCTGCACAGAAATTATATGTTGAGGCAAGGTGACATTACCTTCACAGAGCTCTGATTTGAAGCCTGTGCCATTTTGTGGCACTGCCTTTGGCCTGCACGCTGCTCCAGACACTGATGAATATTACCTTCTGTTTTTTTGTTGTGTTTTTTTTTTTTTCCCCAGCTTTATTTCCTTATCTCTGTTAAAATAATATTTTTCATTAATTTAGTTGGCTTCTCTACCTGGCACCTTCATCTCCCGTTCAGCTAAGGGAATACTTGGACTGTTTTGCCAGCCAGGTAAATATTCTGCAGCCCCTGCCCTGGAGGATAAATAGACAGAGAGCTGAGGGGAGGGCCACTGGGTCTGCCCGAGAGGTTGGGGTGTGTGGAGGAGCTCTGACGGTTCTGCCTTCAGGAAAAGGAAAGTGTGAGGGCAGGAATTTTCTCACATTTTCCTTGACTTTCAGTTTTTGGCAGGTATTTGACTGACTCTGTGTGGCACTGTGTTTGCATGTGGTGTTGTACAGCTTTATAGGCCAGGTCTTAAACAGTGTGAAGGATTTCTCCAAAGTCTCTGGAAAGCTTTGTGAGCACAAGGCCCTGTGCTGACTTGGAAGGGTTCTGATGCTCTAAATCACTGAATATCCTCATACTCTGCTTTCCATGAGTGCTCAATTCTGGATATGCCTTACTGCAGGCAGCACCATTATTTCCTTTTTTTTTTAAACCCCACTCCTCCACCTCTCCCTCCCCCAACAGAACTGGAGGCTGGCAGCACACTGCTGGGCAGCCTGCCATGGCTCCCTTCACCTGCCCTGACAACAGTCTGCTCACCAAGCCAAGCATTTGTGCTCTCCCTGGGAGGCAGCTCTAATGCGCTTCACTGTCTTCATCCTGTGACTGAGGTGAGCTTTCCTGTTTCTAATTCCACTCTGTTTGACCTCCTGCTTAAACACTAAACCAAGTCTGTAGCAAGGCAGCCTGTGTATGCTTGGCTGAGAAGGCATGGATAGATGTTTCCTTTTCTTCCGATTAAGAGAGGAAAAGGAATAAAGACAGCTCTAGGGCTTTATGGCCCCATTATTTCCCTGAATTTCAGTATGTGAAGAGCAATCTGACACACCTGCAATGTGACTCAGCCTGTTTTGGCTTTGCTCTTCTCTCATTTACAAGCAAAGAGACTCACTTCTAGGTTACTCTGGCCCTCATTCACTGAAGGTTTCATATAGCAAGGAGAACAGTAAATCCCAGAATGACTCCGGCTTCCAGAGAGAGTAAGCCCTTAACATAACCAAAGCATAAAAAGATTTATCATAAACCAAATTAAATCATCCAAACCCAGCTCATCAACAGGCATAAAGGAATGGGCAGAAGAGACAAATCAATTTAACGTCTTGGAAGATCAGGAGACTCACTTATGTCTTGCAGTGCTTTTCTAGGCCATAGATAATAAGAACCAGCATCACCACAGCATAAATCAATCCAAATACAGTTATTAAATGATAAAGTCACCAGGGAGGCAGGAGGTGTGGTGCTGAAATAGCCTTTTACTGTGGAGTCAGAAATGAAATACATGTGTGGGAACTCATTGCGCTGGTGTGAGCTGCAGCACTGCTGTGTGAGGCAGGGGGGCTGGGAAGGTGCTGAGGGGATGGCAGGAGACAGAGCTGGAGAGGAGCCCAGGGGTGTGCATGGGCAGTGACAGACAAGGGTCTTGTCAAACAACTGACACAACTGCTGCCACAAACCAGCCTCTCAGATGAGAGTTTTACCACTGAAACACACTGGAAATATTTAAAGGCAAAAAAGAAGAGAGATATTAAACGGTCCTGGCATTGGCCTGGCTTTGTCACTTCTAGGTATCCAGAACAAATTGCTGTCCAGAGAAAGTTCAGCTCAACCATTTTGATAAGGAACTCAGCTAAACTTCCTCAAATTATTTGGAAGGATTAGAAATGCAAACAATTCTTATGTTCTGTAACTATGCCGCACGGTTTGAAACGGTCATCTCAGTAACAAAGAAAAATATCATCTAATATACTTAATGGAGCAGGTCAAGCAGACCTCCAGTTTTGTTGAGAAAGCTAACCTATAAGTATATATAAAAAAAAAAAAAGAGATGCATCTAATCTGCCTTGATAGTAGTTTCAAAGACTGAACCCTTTCAAGAGAGAGTGAGTTTATTTTGTTCTTCTGCTGTAACTGCTTCTCATAATCTGGTTTGCTTGATACAAGTTCAGGATTTTCTTGGACATTCAGGGTGCCACAGTGGAATTCCACAGCCTTGCAGTCTGTCTGGGAGAATGCCTGTATACTGGTGATCTTACTGTAGCCTTTCTCCAGCAAACAATTTGGCTCAGCTTCCCTGAAATACTAAGTTGCTTATGCTTGTTCCCATCACGTTTAAGTAAAATGAAGCTAAATCACAATGCTTTTGTTTTCAGCTCTTCACAGAATAGAGGAGTGACAAATTCCTGAAGAAGAGGAAGGCAAAAACGCCTGTGAAGGTTAGCAATGATCTGTAATGGGTCAAGACAGGAAGAGTGCTAAAGTCAGTGCAGCCAGGTACTGCAGAGAATTTTCTTTCCTTTCAGGGAGTGTGAGGCTGTCACTGCACGAAAGCCTTCCTAAATCCAGGTGGGTATCCTTGTGTGGTGGTGCAATATGAGCCCTTGTGAAAATTAAAAAGAAAGTTAAAACTGGTGACCCATGTGAGACTGAGGCAAATAATAATGCACATCACCACACCTAATGTTTTCTGATCAACCTTCTTTCAATGCCAGGTTTAAAAAGAGCACAGTCGTCGTTAAAACTGATGGGATTGCAGCCCTGCTTCTCTGCACAGCTCTGTGTCTGCTGCCTTCACACTGAAACACACTGATTGATGGTGAAAAAGAGAGAATGCATAGAAAGGACTTGTGGAACAGATGAAATTATGGCCAGAAGAGATCTCAACCCAAGAAAAGATGCTTATAAAAGAAGCATAAGCTTTTATCAGTTACAAACATCAGGCATTGAGGGAACTGCTATGGAAAATGCACTGAAATAGTCTGCAGTCAGACCAAGACACAGGTGGCTCAGGCACCAGGGTAAGGTTCCAAGTTATTTTAACACTCTTAGTGCTAATGTGCTAATGTTGGTGAGATCCATCATCTCCTTGTCGCCTTTGCTGTGCCCTTTCACAATGTCTTTGTCTTTTCACTGCATATTTCACTGAAGAACTTGCTGTACCCTTTGGTTACTCTCAGTAGAAGTGTGGTGGTGTTGCCCTGCTTTCCTGTGACACTCTTCTGTCCAGCGTGCCTATAGCTGCAGCACAGGTAATGTGCAGCTTCCACCAAAGCCGTTCCTGGAGCCATCTCCACAGCCCGCGTTCTGAAACTGCGCAGAGAGGCTTGGCTCTTGGCTTGCAGCAGTGCTTTATCTTGGTGCAACTCTTCTAAAGTGATTTTAAAACGATCTGCAGGTCATTCTGAACTGGAGCACCTCGCTTGGGTCTTGCTGGTTACTTTCAAGATGTTTGTGTGGAGGGTGTGTTAGGGGCATGAATTCCTCTGGGCCAGCAGAGGCTGGAGCTTGTCTACAGGCCATTCCAGATAGCATGTTCTAATACACGGCTCTGTGAAAACAAAAACCTGTGACTGAAAATCGGGACTAGGAATTTTAACTTAGCCTTACATGAACACCGAGGCATAAGAACAACTCTAAACTGAGGGGGTTTTATCTTAACGAGAAGTTAGTGGCACGGATAGAATCTGCTAAAAAAAGAGAGGCATCTGTCGCTCTGCGCTCAGTGCTGTGTAGCCTGCTGCTGCAGGGAGAGGTAGGGATAGCATTTAATGGAAATCTGAGATGCACTTTACTCATAATAACCATAAAAAAGGGTTAATGTGGAATGCAGAGGTGACTAGACACATTATTTTATTACAGTAATAGACTCACTGAGGACACATGCCACGATTGCTGTCACAGACCTGTGATTTGAAGATTACTGCTCAAAACCCAGACAAAATGATTTTACAATCATGGCCCCATTAAAGGTTTAAGAATCGTCTGGCTAAATTAGGAAGAATTTGGTTGTGGAAAGCGTTGTGTGGTTTATGGTGCTACTCACAAAGCACCCAGAGGTGTACTGCAGGCTGCATATGCAGCACAGCCAGGTCCCCTCCGTGCTGCTTGCGGGGAGACTCAGTCTGCATTGATCTGCCGGCTGCCCCTGGATCTTTGGCACAGCAGAAGGATGTATTTTAACATCCAGGTCTCTCAGCCCGAACAGGCAAGACGTGGTACTATTGATCCTCAGGCCAGTCATCCATTAGGCATCCATTAAGATCCAGGGTGATAGACAAATGTGAATTACAATTATTATAATTCCATCAAAGCTGCCGAGATAAGGCACAAGGCTGAGCTCAGCGAGGATGGCCTGGATCCCCGCGATACTGCTGCAGCCACACTTTGTGTTGTTGAAAGAAAAAGGCCTGAAGCAATCTCTCAGTGTGCTGAGAGATGTCTTTTGGTGAGCTGAGTTGTTCCCAGTCCTCAGCCCTCTGTCTGGCTGTTGTGAGAGAGTTTGTCACTGTCACATCAGCAAAGGGGAACGTCAGTCTGTGCTTCACCTTTAGTGTGATTTCTGTGCTCAACACGATTGGTTCCTGCAGGTGCCCCAGAAAGCAGCTCTCATCTTTGATACCCAGAAACAGTTTTGGCCTGGCCTGACATGTTCTTATCCATTTCTGCCTTTCCTTTCTTAACTGGTATTTCCTGTATTATAATTTGGTCTTTTTCTCTATTTCCCAGGTCAAATCTGACTCAAACTTTCTGCTGAGTGGTTCAATTTTAAACAAGATGTGGTGCCAGGAGCACAACTCTGTGGAATGGTTTTATGGTAGGCATGTTTGAAAGTATTTAAGTGAGCTGTGTGCTTTAAAATTACACTTAAGAGCTTACAGGCAAGTAAGGATCCTTGTTCTAATGGATATTTTTCAAGTGCAGGGCACCCCAGGCACATTCAGTGTGCTTCTGTCCCATATTTTAGCTGTACAAACAGCTGGTTAGAACTGTGCAGATGCTTGCCTCCATCCATCAGTAACAAATACCTGAAATACTTGTCCCAGTGTGTACCTGGGCATGCATCACATGGGCCTGTGGGAGGAGAGCCCTGCTGATGCCTTCCCTGCCATGGACCCAGGAAGCTTAGCTCCTGCCATGGCTGCTCACTCCCCGCTCTGCAGCCGCTTGTGTTCTTACCGAGCTTGCTCACATCCTGCAGGTGCTCATTTCTGACCTGAGCTAAACCTGGCTGCTGCACTCAGCTTTCACTACAGCATAGCAAAGGTGATTTCTGGTGTTGCATCTCTTCTGTGAGAGGCTCACTCGTGGGGTGTGTGTGCTGCTAAGAGGTGATGTCCACCGTCAGCAAGCACCTCACCTCTACCCCAGCATCCCAGTTCCTCTCGCTGCTGTCTCTTGCTTTTCTTGCTCTGCCCCAGGAATGTTGCCCTTTTGCTACAGTCATTCCACCAGCTCTGCTCAGAGGGGAGAGCTGAACCCAGCCCCAGTTTCTGTAACTGAGCTGCTCCCCTGCTGTGGCTCACCCTGGAGGGGACAGCAGCTGTGCCTGCGAGCACCTGCGCGTCAGCCCCAGTTGCACCTTCACCTTGGGTGGAAACCCCTTCTAGTATGAATTTTAATTTGCAAATGCATCCCTTTTGTGGGAGGCTGGGCACAATAATGTATGTTATTGTTTTGTGATGTTGATTTTACCAATCAACATTTAATTTCGTGGTCTGAGAGTTCTTGTTGTAAACACCCAGGCTGCAGGTGTGGTCTCTCATGACAGCCACAGAATGCAAAGATGCCATCTTCGGAGGCATGTGGGGATTTTCCTGCAGCAAGACCTCATCTCTGCCCTGGAGGGTTAAGCTGCGTCCTGTAGCACAGCCCTCATCTGCGTAGGTTAAGAAAAGGTGCCGGCATGGCCTTCTCTCGTTGCTATCTGTAGCTGTTCTGCTGCTCAGTGGGCTGCGGCTCTCAGGTCAGAGCTGTGTGGCAGCACCGCTGGGGCTTTGCTGCTTGGCAGAGAGATGCTGTGTCACCAACAGAGGTGCTTAGTTTTCTGGGGGAGGACGTGAGCACCTGCGAACAAGAAAACAAGGAAAAGATCAGGAAATAGGTGACGCAGAACTGGTTCCTTTTAGCACTTCGTCTCCTGAGCACGAGTATCTTTCATCTGTCGCTCTTGCTGTTCTGCTCCTGAAGTTCCCTTAACTTTGGTGTCCTGCTGCAGCTTCCGAGAGTGCTTGCAGCGGAGCAGGATGGTTTTACGTCGCTTACACCGATCCCAGCTGTGCTGACTTGCTGTGGATACAGACCCTTGCCGCTAGGACCAGATGACTTCAGTTTCACACTGAAGGGCCTGTAAGGATCTGGGTCTCATCGTTCGGGCCAGTGACCCGCAGCATGACTTGGCGGAAGGGGAGAGCTCCGGGAACGGTCTGGTTCCTGGGGAGACTCCCGTCCCCGCTCACCTTTCACGCGTTCCCTTTATGGAGCTGCGGAGGAGGCAGCTTTGACAGGCGCCTGCCCGAGCCCGGCCGCCGCC
>VWZI01020604.1:1893307-1950434 GCA_013396835.1 Psilopogon haemacephalus | reverse complement strand
GAGATAGCGGACGGGACGGCGCCGCAGCACACCGGGTCAGCGCGTCCCCCTCCTGCCCCCGGCTTTGTAACGGGAGGGGGGCCCGCGGGGGGCCTGGCGGTAGGGAGGCCGAGCGGAGGCTGTCCGCTCCTGCGGAAATCGGCGTTTCGCCTTTGGTTGTGAAGCCGCATAACGCTTTAGACAGAAAGTTTGACCATCATGGGGGCCTCCGCCGGACTTTCCGGTCCGCCAAACGCGGTGCGGGCAGAGGCTCTCGGGCCGGTTACGAAACTGCCCGGGGTGCCATCTGGCCTGTTCGGGCTCGGTCGTGGTTCTCGCCTACCTCTCTCTTGCAAGTGGCAGGGCGGAGGAAGGTTCTCTCCTCCGTGTCTCTGCCATGTTTTGCTCGCCTTCCTGCCTGCCGCTCGGAGCGGTTGCTCACGGCGCTGCTGGCGGCAGGTGCTCGGCCGTGGCAGCGCGGTGCGGTGCGGCGCACCTGGGGGCCCGGCTGCCAGCCCCTCCTGTCGGGGAAGGGCTTTTTGGGTAGGGAGAAGCTCTGCCGCTTGTGACCGCAGCGAGCGTGCGGAACGCCCCGCGTGTTTACCGGGCAGGCAGAACCCGGAGCTTACCGAGCTGAGCTCTGTCTGCCCCGCTCCTGCCTGCTGCCGCCGAGCCGGGGCTGCCCCCAGCTCTCCTGACAGCTCTTTGCTTATACTACAGCTAGAACGTGCTAAAACCACAGCCGTTTGCTAATAAAGTGGATTAGAGTTGGTGTTTTATAATCCCAAATGATAGTTACTCTGCGTTATGTAAATGGTCAGAAATTAGTATCTGTGGCCAGGCTGTTAATTCTGGTTTTGTAAAGGCAGCTTGGTTTGTTGCTGGTTGTTGTTTTGGGTTTGTTTGTTTGTTTTTTTAGCATGTTGCCTGACTGGAGAAGTGCAGGAAGTTGAAGATCGAAAGCTACTCTGGTTGCTTCAGCTGTCCCTTTGTTAAGGGAAGTGCAGCGCGGGCAGCAAGCTAACTACAGAGCCGTGTGAGCATCCCTTCCGCTAGTGCAGAGATGTGCACGGCATGAGGACAGGGTTTGCTACCTGGGTTATTTAAAGTTAAAGGTACAAATTCCTGCCGACTCCGGGTTTCTTTCTCGGAGTTCATGTAAAAACAGTTCTTGTATTTAGCTGAGTTGATGCCAGGTTGAAAGGTTGGGAGAGTTCTGCTTTCTGTGATTCCTAGAATTTCATTGTCTGGCTCTTTTTTTCAGCTGGAATGTTATTCCTATTCCTTGCACAACTGACGGTAGTGGAAGTTGAGAAACATGAGAGGTGGGAAGCTTGTAAGGTATTCTGCTTGAGTGAACCCTTAAGGATGTAATGCTGCTGCTTTAGCTGATTTTGCATTTTACTTCCTGCTTGCCTGTCCTTTCCTTCTGGCCTTGTGTTTGATTCCTGCTTCTTGCCATTCTTTTCTTTGACATTTTGGTTTCCTTAGGCAGTGTGTGGCATTTGGTGTCTGCATCAATGCACTGCCACTGACCATTGCTCTTTTTGACCTTGTCTGTAAACTGCTGCTCCAAGACTGTAACCGGGTTTATTGCAACTCTTCTTTCATGAGGCCATTTTGTTTCTCATTCTTGAGAAATCTTGGAGGACATGGAAAGTTATCAGGAAGAAACCAAAACAGTGAAGCTGATATCTTCTCCTAAGTGTGGGGGAAAGTGGTAGCTGTCACTTGGTTTGGAGGTGCCAAATGGAAGTTTTGATCCAAACAACTGCTTTTCTAGCTGAAAAGCTCACCCTGGGAATTACTTAGCAATCCAAATGAGTGTACAGTGAGTTTCCTGGAGTTGAAGCCAGCTGAACCACGTCTGTTTTATTCTGGGTTTTCACAACACTTCAGAGAAATATTGTCTAGAAAACGTTGTAATATACCTTTAGTTTCTCGGTAGTCTTTATTTTGACAAGATTTTGTTCTGGTAAGAGAGGAGAAAAGCAGCAGCGAGTGGCTGTTCTTCCCTCTGGGCGTCTGACGGCTTTGAGAGCTGTGTGCTTCAGAAAATGCTCGTTTGATGGTCCTGAGTGAGGAACACAGATGCTGGAAACTAAGCGTGTCTGGTTGCTGGGGGAAGTACCTGGTGTGAAACTTAGACTTCATTTTAAAGAACTGTTCTTGCTGACTTCTTAGTGTGCAAGAGATTGAAAATGAGAGCAAAGAGCTTGCAAGAGCAGCCAAGAGATGTTTTGCTTTTGCAGAGCTAAATGAGCAGTTTTGAGGGTTGTCTTTCTTGGGTATCTGCTAGGTCTGGTGCGCAAAGCTGCCTACAGCTCTGCCTGAGACTAGGGCTGTGTGCTTCAGAGTCCTCAGAAGGTGGTAAGGTGGCTTTGAGTCAGCTCATTCTGCCCTCTCACATCCTTTGCCTTCGTGCCCCGGTCAGCCATGAGGGGCCTCTGCTTGGGAGCTTGTCTTCTGCCAGGGCCATCGTGGAGAACGGTAGCACAGACCTGGGCATTTCCATAGAGTGCGTCTTGGAGCACTGATGGCTGTGCAGAGTCCGTTCAGGTACTTTCTTTGGGCAACCCAAAACGTTCTCATTTTCATGAAATTAAATTTGTGACTTAATCACGGGTTAATTTCTTCTTGTCTTTCTGAGTACATTACCATGGTTACAAGAACAGCAGCGCTGCAGTACCCTGTCACAAAACACGTTGCTGTTCTTGCCGCCATCCGGGGTTGGTCACACCTGCTGCTGTCACAGGGCAGGAGCCGCCGCAGCAGTGTCCTGGTCTGTCGCTGCTGTGCCTGCTGACCTGCTGGAGCCAGCTGCTGCTGCAGAGCAAAGGGAACCAGGACAGGGCGGGTCAGTGATGCTGGCCCCATCGGTGCAGCTCAGGTGCCCGGGAGCAGCTCTGTGGCTCAGGCCTGCGTCTGCTGCGGGACAGCAGCACTGCCGTGGACTCCACTCCTGCCTCTGTGCCCTGCTAGAAGCTCAGCCCTGCTGCTGCCTAGAAGGAGCTGCCAGAGGCTGCCCTGGCCCTGTGCTGGTGCCCTGTTGGAGCCAGTCCAGAGGAGGGCCACAAAGATGCTGAGAAGGCTGCAGCAGCTGTGCTGTGAGGACAGGCTGAGGGAGTTGGGGCTGTGCGGCCTGCAGGCTCCAGGAGACCTTGGAGTGGCCTTGCAGGGTCTGAAGGGGCCTAACGGAGGGCTGGGGAGGGACTGTTAACGAGGAGGAATGGGCTTGAACTGGCAGAGGGGAGATTGAAACAGGATGTTAGGAGGAAGTTCTTCACAGTGAGGGTGGTGAGACACCGGCACAGGTTGCCCAGGGAGGTTGTGGCTGCTCCCTCCCTGGAGGTGTTCAAGGCCAGGCTGGATGCGGCCTTGAGTGACCTGTTCTAGAGGGAGATGTCCCTGCCTGATGCACAGGAGGGTTGGAACTGGCTGAGCTTTGAGGCCCCTTCTGACCTAAACCATTCTTTGGTTCTGTGATTCTAAGCCCTCCGTGTGGGGGGTCGGCAGGAGCAGCCGTTCTGTCCTGGGGCCTGTGCCACGGCTGCGGGCACTGTGCGGTGGGACAGGGGAAGGGCCTCTTGTGGACCTGCAGCAGGAGGGCTGCAGGGGAGGGCTGCAGCGGGAGGGCTGCTGCAGGGCGGCACTGACTGGCGCCAAACTGCGGAGCTGAGGCAGCCTTTCAGCTTCTCTCTTTCCACTCGTTCCGTGCCAGGTGCGTTTTGCCTTTGCCGTGCTTGGAGTTCGGTCAGCAGGTGGCCAGGGCAAGGATCACTGTTTGGTGATGTGTTTGGACACTGAAGCCGTGGGGCCTGCACTTGTGCTTGCTGATCAGAGACATAAATTGTGTTGTCAGAAGCTTCCCAAGTGACCGTTGGGAACGGGGACAGTTTCTCTTCCTCTCCTCTGCTATTGTTCATTTTTTAATGATGTTTCTTACTTGCCAGCAGATTCACTGTAAAAATATTTAGGACTAACACACGCAAAATAAAGCCAAAGTAGGTGCTTGGGCTGGTGTGTTGTAAATTAAAGTTTGGTAAGCTTTAAAACCTTTCTAATTCCTTTAAACATGTGCCATTTTGTTAATAGTTCTTCGTTGTAGATTCTAGAACGCTGCTGCAATGAGAGCAGTTAGTGAAATGCGCTGTAATTGTTGAAGTGCCTTAGGGAATGCACGGAGGTGGAGCTACCTGTTAATGCTGCAGCTATGACGTGGGAGAATTTGTTTTGTGCGGGAACAGCTCTGAGCAGATCGCTCCAGTGGTGTATGCTGTGAGAGGAGACTTAGGAGAAAGTGAAGGGCATCCAAGACTTAATTTACAAGTCGTTTGTGAGTTGCAAGCACCACCTCCTGTGCTGCTTTTTACCAGAGGTTGTCTTTGGTTAGAAGGTAATGGGGTCAGCTTTGGCAGTTTGGTTTCAAGGACCAAAGCTTATTTTGTTTAGAGCAGACGTGTTTAAAGATGATCCCAGTGGTTCTTTTCCAGCTTTAAGCAGGTAAAGTGACTAACTGATGGTGAATGTGGTGTGATCGTTCTGCTGTCTTCCCCAATTAACAAAAGCCCTCAAGGAGCAGACTGGCAGTTGTTTCTTTTGGCAGCATATTTGACAGATGCTAAACTAACATGGTGTGTTGACTTTTGTTCTAGCTGCAGTGAAGGATAATCGTTGATTACATGACTTGCCTCTGTAGATAAGCAAAGTTCTTGCTGGAAAACTGATGTGTTAACACCCCAGCAACCACCTAGAAATGGTTAACTGCTGACTGTCACCCTGTGCTACTTGGAACCTGTATCAACATTATTTTTCTGTCTTTACACAGTGAATTTCTTCCTGACTGGGAAAATAGAAAGTGCTGTTACCTCATTAGGTAAGATGTACTCTTTTCGTTTGTGTTTCCTGTTCTCAGTTTTTACTGTTTCTTACCCCCATGTGACCAGGTCTTTTAGCGAAAGAGCACGACCCTAGTTTGAGGGGGAGCAACAATGACATCTTAAATCTTCCTGGGGTTATAGGCTCACTTGGTGCCACTCTGCTAGGAAAAGATCCTAAGCTGGAGGCTAAGGTCACAGTAGGTGCTGGTCCCTGCTGAGGAAATGTGCCTGGGACTGTTAAGCCAGGGACCGTGGCCCATTTTCAAGGGACTTAAAACAAGAACGTTAAAAATGCCTCACAAATTTTAAAGTGTAAATTCTATGGAATCAAAGCATTCAGTGTAATTTCCTTCTCTGCAGCAGTACTGTGATTTACAACACTGCAGTCAGGGTCTTCTCAGCAACCAGGGTCCTCTTCTGCCTGTCCCTTCACAGTCACGTTGGTAGGTGTACTTCATCTCCAGGAGAGGTTGTGACTTAAAACATAAAAATGCAAGGGAAACAGGGAGAAAGAAAATGGGGAAATAATTGTAAGGCAGTGGGTTGAATAACTTGGGAGCTTGAGTGTTGCAGGCAGCATGGGAAGTTGAGACTGGGAAAAGGTAATTCTGTGATTAGCTTAAATTTAGCTGAAGGGAAGTAGAGATGAAGCAGACAGGACACATGTTGTTTGCAACACAAAAACATTCCAGTGTCACCTATGTCCTAATCTGTCTGGATAGTTCTCTGGCTTCAGATGGACTTTGCTGTCCCTTGGCTGTGTAGTGTACAAGGATTGGTAACTACCTGGTGGCCTGACCTGGTGTTTCTGCCTTGGCTGACACACGTAATGCTTCGTCCAGGCAGCTCTGCTGCTTTCCAGTGCTCTGCTTTTGCTGGAGACAGAAGGTTGTAACATTTGGCTGTTACCCTTTCAAGTATGCTGAAAGCCTGCTGTAGCTGTCATCTCGTCTTGTCTTGATACAGTTTTGAGTTGCTTTGTCTCCCAACAGTGTCACTGGGGTGGAGGAGAAAAGTGATGGTGAGAGGCGACTGCAGTTGTGCGACCCATGTGGAGTTTCTCTTACTGCCTGCTGGAGGATAACAGGTTAGGGTAGTGCAGTTGTAAGGCACCTGCGAGGTATGGTCTTGCAGGAGATGCTCTTTAGGGGCCCTGATAAAGGTTGGGAGGAAGGTTTGTGGTCCCAGACACATCCTGGCAGAGCGGCTTGTGGCAGTGTTGGTCTCTCTGAGGAGGTGCAGTGTGGCTTCTCTTCAGAACACTAATAGCAGCAGTAATGAGTTCTGGGGGACTCAGACTGTGCCACCATCTTGGCTGTATTTGTACAAGAGCTTTAATCCAGAGCAGCTGCTTCTGCTGGCAGGTAGCAGCTCTCCCCTGAGCCCTGCTGACTGTGCTCCAGGTGAAACAGCTCAGCCAGGCTCAGCTTTTGACAGCACAGCCAGTCGAGCTCTTGGCTGTGCCTCTGCTGGTTCTGATAGCAGCAGAAGCAGCAGCCTGCTGGTGAAGGGCAGCTTTGAATCTTTTTCTGTCCATGGGCATAAGGATCTGCATTGAGCAATGTGTGCACGCCCTCCTTGAGGGAGCATTTAGAGAACTTGAGGAGAGCTTCCTGTTGACCCTGAGATAGCTGCTGGGGAAGTGCATCTTGCCAAGCCTTTGGTTTGGAGAGAAGGCTGCTTGTGGCAGGTGCAAACCATTCTTTCTGGCACAACAGATGGTTGGGATGTGTCCCCTGGGACTAGGGCAGACCTTGGGGCATCATGGAGGAGTGTGATGCTGCAGGGTTTATTTTCTGCTGGGATTGTCTGAACGTTTCTTCTTACACAGCCTAGTGCCCCCAGTGCTATCCTCTGGTGCAGCTCAACGTCTGCCATGATACAGTTGCTTTTGCACACACAGGAGTTATTTTATTCATGTAAAGTGTTGGAAACTTTCTTGCCAGTATTCATGGCAGATTTAGCTGTCAAATGGAATCTGTCGCTGTTTACAGTAGAAGAAATCAATTTGATTATTACAGAAAGAGCCTAATTAAGATTTGTACCTGCTTCACAGAAACTCTCTGAATTCAGACCACTTCTGGCATTTGTTTAAAGTTGTTTAATGAATCTTGAGAGTTTACCTTTTATTTAAAAGCACCATCTCAGCAAGATTTTTGGTGGGTTTGCTCCCCAGTCCAAGGACTGGTATTCTAAACAGGAAAAAATTAAGCAGTTTGGGGCTTTTTAGTAAATTGGGGTTTCACCTCTGGATTTGTGCAGAAAGGCTGCAGAAGAGTCACAGAACAATTGTTGCAAACACATTGTCACTGCTCTTGTCACATGTTGTTGCTGATGATAAGGCCTTCAGAATCCAGGACTGTACCTTTCTATTTAGAGACTTCCCTTTCCTTTAGATGTTTTGGCAATTTGAGAAGGCTTTTGTTTATTTTCCTGAAGGAATGTCCCTGTCACACCAAAGCTCTGCTTAGCAGCACAATTGTTATGCACTTGCGTGGTTCTGCCAGCTTCCTGGCTGGGGCTGAGGAGGAAAGTGGGGCCCCTTTCATTGACACTGAAACCCCAACAGTGTGAAGATGTGCCCTTGTCTGGTTTCTCTGATTCGTTGCCACCACCAAAAGCTTTGTTTAGTGTAGCTTTTTCTTCCAGAATTCATGTAGCTGAGAGCACAGCTGCTGGAAGCAGCACTCGGCTGTTCCACATGTCCGGCACACAGCAGCCAGAACAGGAGTGAAGAGGCTGGTGTCGGGTTAGCAGGGAGGTCTGTGGCAAATACCACAGCAATGACAAGTGCTGGAAAAGCAATGAAGTGATGCTTGTGTAAACAGAACAGTAATTTTGGGGGGTGGATAAGTGTGTGTCCCTACTTTGCTCCAACAACTTTAGCAGTGTATCCTTAAAACGGTGTGATCATGTTTTGGTAATAAGGATGCAGATTGGTGGTGCATTCAAATCAGGAGCCTTTTCAAGAGCAAAGCAGTTGTCCTTTCCATTTTGGGTAGAGAAGGTCTGAAATGCTTCTGTGTCAGAGAGGTAAAGTATTGAGCAAGAATGAGAGTTGCAAGAACTGTCCCAGGTGGCACACAGTGTTGGTGCAGACCTTCCCTTGCTGTTGTCCATAGTATTTTTCCATGTTAAAATGGGAAATGTCTTTCTTTTGTCTGTTCTTCCCGAATCCCGTACTCACAGCAGATGTGCAGTGTTAGTAAGAAGCAGCATTTGTCACTGTTGTGTTACACCAGATCAGGAAGCTGTACATGGCTGCAAAATGAAACATGCTGGCAGTGTTCTTTCAGCTGGGCTGGGATACTTAACTAACCATCGCTCAGGGGCTTTGTCAGTGCTTCCCCACACTGAGAAACAAGTGTTGGCCAGAGCGCAGTGATGAATGCAGGAACGCTGGTGTGGATCACCAGCCTGTTGGTGGGACTTCTCAGAATGGGAACCAGACTCAGCTGTGTGTAATTCTGGCTCTGTTCTCTGCTCTAGTGCATGTGCTGTGAGTAAGGGACATTGATCCAGAGCAGTGTTTGCTACAAGGGCAACAGGAGTGTTTGCAGAGCTGTTGCTGGAAGCCTCTGGATAGAGCTGTCTGTTGTCTTTGCTCTTTCTGCTTTGTGCTTGCTGTTTCTGTCCCATTGAGTGGTCTGGCAGCTATGAAGTGCAACCTTCCGTCTCCTTTCATGTGGTTGCTAGGTCCAAGTCCTCTTGCGCAGTTATGATGTGTTGATGCAGTGAAAAGTTTGTGGAGCAGCACTTTTGAAGACCTAACCCCAGGGAGAACTGGGGTTGGAAGGTCCTGTGGGTCTTTTGTAATTCAATAATTACATCTCAGTGTTTTGCCAGCATCTAGTGTGGAGCCTCTCTGGTTTTAGAAATGTGATAACAAAAATGCTCTTGTTTTTGCTAACTGTGGTGCTGGAAAATGTTTGTCTGGAGAATAGATGCATTCTGTGTGCTTTTGTGGCCTTTGAAACGAGTAGCTATCAGATGCATGTTTCAGTGGAATGCCCTGCTTG
This sequence comes from Psilopogon haemacephalus, assembly GCA_013396835.1. Taxonomy (NCBI): domain Eukaryota; kingdom Metazoa; phylum Chordata; class Aves; order Piciformes; family Megalaimidae; genus Psilopogon; species Psilopogon haemacephalus. Next base: position 1,941,556 of record VWZI01020604.1, on the reverse strand, counting down.
GAGAGTAAAAATAATGTTTTGCCTCAGGTAAGTTACCTTACGCTTTTTATATTCCTCTGGCTCCCACTTCAAAAGTGGCTACTGTGAACAGACAGCGTAGTGCCGGGCACTGATTTGCAGCCTGGCCCCAGCCAGCAGCTCTGCAGGTACCCTGCCACCTGGCTTGATTGCAGCCAGGCAGCTTTGCTGGCACTGCTTCCCCCCAGCCCCCCGCTGCAGCTAAAGCTGATCCTGAGAGTGACCTGGAAGCGATGCATTTCTGTAGCTGAGCACAGCTGTCAGTTATAGTGCGGTGTGGTTGAACTTGTATGTGCAGGGGGAAATAAATCTGAGGGATGGTGACTCTTTTTTTTCCCTCTCTTGCCACCCTTTTAAGCTATGAGAAAGTAAGCTGCTGTGGAAAAATGGGAATATTCAGCTGCAGTCTACAAGTCATGCTCCAGATTTGTTTTAAAAATAGTTCAGAAAGTATTTTTGGAGAATGTTCAGAATAGCTCATGCAATACACAGAATTTCCCCTCTTGGAGTCTGCTGAGAGTACACTTCCCCATCAGAGCAGCTTTCCCACTTGTCCTTGGAACATTTCACTTTCATTTTTTAAATTGCTTAATCACAAATTACAAGTATTTGATGTAGCTTTAATTGGCCTGCTGTTTTCCATAGGAAGATCTGAAAGTGCTTTGAAAATACTGAGCTTTTTTATTTAGCCCTGCTTGCTCCTTTCCCTGTCTGGCAAATTTCTCCTGTCTGTGGCAGTTCAGAAGAAATTTAGAGTACCTTGTAAAGTCTGGTGAAAATATTTGACATTGGAGTGCAGTTTACTCTTTTGTTAACCCTCACAAACTCTTTGAGCCCATCCTATGGCTAGGAGAGCAGACAACGTGTCAGGGGCGTACTGCACCAAAATGAGTCTTTGGCACTGAGTGTGGATCCTCATCAGGCAGTGGGTGATGTACTCAGGCTTTGGGAGGCTGGTGAGAAGGACTTCTGTATTGCTTCTTCTTGGCAGATCCATGCAGCAGTATTGATTGGAGCCTTCGGTAGATTCATACAAGGTTATTGATTGAGCCTGCATTGAGATGCAGGTTGTGCTTACCTACACTTAGAGCTGCTGTCTTAATTAAACACTGAGGCAGAGCAGAAAGCAGTATGAGGATGAAGCTGTTGACTCATTTGTCTGCAATCCCCAGAAATTGATGAGAGCTCTGTAGCTAATGTGAATTGTTGATGAGGTAAAACATTAACAACCATTTTCCCCCCCCTTATTAACAGCTGCTTGCAGTGGAGAGCTGGAAGAGCACACAGAGAGACGAGGAGTTATCTACAGCCCTTCTTGGCCCTTCAACTACCCTCCAGCTGTAAACTGCAGCTGGTATATTAAAGGAGATCGTGGCGACATGATAACAATTAGGTATGGTCTGCTCTTCTGTGGAGGCACAGGCATGCCCTGCTGAGTTCTTACCTGATGCAGCAGTATGAGGCTGTTTGAGCTGCTGAGGCTGGGTACGCTGGAGCATGGCTGCAGGGTGGGCACCTCTCATTTTAGAACTCTACTGCAGCCATTGTTGTATGCGCAAGTCACACAATGGTGGATTTCACCCACCTCTGATGGGTGAGGAGGTGGAAAGCAGTGATGTATTTGCTCATAATAGTCTCCCTTCTCTTCTTGCTCATAAATAAGAACAGGCAAATGCTATAAAACCTGGAGCAGCCTCCGTGAGATATGTAAAATTGTTAATGCAAAAAATGATGTTTTCTGAACTATCTTGAAATGGTGCTGAGTTTAACTGACAGCTGAAGGTAATAGTTGCTTGTTGCTACTTGTTAACCAAAAGGCACATGCTTTTCTGTTTAACCTTTGATTCCAGCAGCATTAAAGAACAGTGTTGCTGGCACAATTTCTGGTCATCCTATAAAAATACTGTTCAGCAAAGACTGGAGTTTATTACAGATGGTTTGTTAAGAATGCTCAGGCTCTAATGTCAGCATACTATGGATGTGCTCCATTTCTCTGTGCTAATCATAGTACTTTTCAAACCAAGAATTTATTTAGGAAGGAAAAATAAAGCAAGCCTAGGAAAGGGGTTTTTGTTTGGTTTTTTAGCACTGTTGTATCTGACACCATCTGCTCGTTCTTTGCTCAGCTGCTTAAAAGGACTTTAGACCTCTTCAAGTGCAGATGCTCAGCAATTAAAAACAAATCTGCCACAGATGGAATAATAGGAGGGCTCCACCATCCGTAGTTCAAAGTAGGAACTGCTCGTCAGAAGTGAGGAGGCAGGTACCTGCCAGCATTTTAGACCCATAAATAGAAACGTACTTTTAAGCCCCATTATATTGTATTGAACTTGGGGAATTTGTTTCAAAGCAGAGGCTGTTGGAAACTCTAAGGAAGCATACAAATGAGACACAAGACTTGGCTCTGGATAATGGGACTGCAATTTGTGCAGTGAAATGCCTCTGAGGTTTCTCTTCTGCAGGTATGGATGCAAGAGAGACTAAGGAATTAAAGGAAAGTGAGATGGAGAAACTGACAATGTAGAGAGCTGATGTGGGTTAGGAACTTTCCCTGCCCCACGCTATTGGATTTTACCAGACTGACTCAGATGGCTTTGGAAGTTAGAGGAAGCTATGCTACAGCAAAGCAAAATGGACAAGCACATTTACAAGTATTTACAATTATATACAAATTAGAAAGAGTACAGAAATCCAAACTCCCTCCGAGATAAAGAAACTGCTCAGAAGGGGCTCAAAGCTACCCCTCTCTTTCTCCCTCTACTTTGCCAGCCAGACATACAAAACACCCAGCAAGGCTGACCTTGTTTCTGTTAGCTGAGATTGGTGGAAATAGATGAGAGCTGAGTGAAGAGGAAGCAAATAGATCCAGACACAGACCAGAGTGGGACAAATTGTTGACATTTTGTTTTTTTTATCCCTCTCAGCAAACCGGTGAATGGTACAGACTTCATCATTATTTTCTTTTCCAGTGATCTAATTTCTGTCATTAAAATATTCCAATTAGCCTCAAACCAGCAGAAGAGCTTAGATGTGTGCATAGCAGCAAGGTTTGAAAGGTTTCTTCTCATCGGGTTTGTTTTCTGTCTCTGCAGTATCCTGCCCTCTTGTGCACATGCAAACAATGGGAGCTGTGTGTTTACATCCTAGGAAGCAGCACTGCGGTGTTACTGTCAATGTTCTTGTAATGACTCACTCCAGGGCATGAAGTGCAAAACCTGACAGCACTGGAGGATCTCTTCAGAAGGACCTAAAAGAAGCAGCTGATTAGGCCAGCACTGTATAGGCAGGCTAGCAAAGAAGCGTTTTACACAGCTTTTACCAGCTGTGTATGCTTCTGGTTCTAATAGTGTGCTGAGAAGAGCCCAAAAGAATAGCTTTTAAAATTTTCCTAGGAAAATCAAACAGTTCTTGTGCTAACATCTGAATTTGGAAAAGTTTAAACCCCACCTTCTCTGTGTTGTGTTACACTGAGTACACTGCATCCTCACTGACAGCAAGGCAGCAACGTTCTGTAAGGACAATACTGGAGATACAGCAGGAGTCACTCAGGGAGAACATTGCAGGTTTGATTTCCCAAGCAGTTGCAGTCAGTGGTCATTTTTGATAATTTTCCTTTTCAGCAGCTTTCAGTAGAACAGTGCCCGAATCTGCAGGTGGATGTTAAATCCTGGCTCTCATGGGCCTGCCCTTGAGAACCTTTGTCTTAATACCAGCATTTTGCGTATGTGTGTTGATTTTCTTCACACCCTTGCATTTCCATGCTTACTGTTTTGCCTTGTAGCTTACTTTGTAGAAATCCTTGAGGATGACTTTGCAAGGCCAGGAAGCACACGTTCTTTGAGCCTGTGCCTCTCTGCTAACTGTGCATCTTCCAGTACTTTCTTCCAAGGCTGTGTGTGTGCTGGAAAGGTCCTGCTGAGACCTGGGTATGAGTATGCATCCACTGCTTCCCAGGAATTTGCTGTGTCACTTTAGATTCAGGTACTCTGTTGGTTATTGGGCAAATTACTTGATTTCTCTTCCCGTTTTCTCTTTCTATGCCAGTTCTCACAGGGGCCTGCATGCAGATCCTGTAGGATGAGATAAAGGTGCCATGTGCAGCACCTGCCTTTGTGCCATCCTTTTTACCTATCACTGTTCTCTCGCATCTGAGAAACAGATCAAGCCATTTCTGTTCAGCAGTCACTGTTACTTGGTGGTTGTGATTAACCTGAGGTGGGCACAGTGTAAATGGGTTGAGGTTTATTAGAGGGATTTATGGGACAGAGTCAAATGCTCTCCGTGTTCAGAATTCAAGGTGAGTGCTGAGAAGTGATCCACTTGAAGTGTCTCTTCTCAGTTGAGACATCACCTTCACAGGCTTTCACTTCAGTGATTGGTGTCACTGGCTTTGAAAATCTGAATGTGCGGATACCAGCTGAGCTTCTGAGTAAAGCTAAGGCCTGCTGGTGTCAAGGCTTGCTGATCTGTAATTGTGTGGAGAGTTAAAGGGCCTGCTGCCCGGCCTGCTTACCAAACTCACAGCCTTCCAGAAAAACTCAGAACAGCCACTCACTGTCTTCATTTGCATGTGCCCTGTGTCTCTTGTGTGAGCTTGCACAGTTAGATGGTACCTGGGAGCTGGGACTAGAATGGAGCTCTTCTGACTTCCAGGTCCTTGTGCTTCAGCGGATAAGCAGAAGTTTTTAATGAGCCAATTAAGTCATCAGTTGTTCACAGTCTGCACTTGCTGTGAGAGGTTGGCAAATAGAAGTAACTTTTCTTCTCTAATTAGCTGCTCTGTTTTATTTTGGGACTGTGGTTTACTGATCTATCCATAATATTTATTCTCCATTTGTAATGAGTGTAGAGGGCCAAATTTGCCATTAAAAGAAAATATTTACTAATTGCTTTTATTCAGATTTCACATCTGTTGATCCTCTGACCGTTTTCTGGTTTTTCTTCTCCTGATCATCCCACGCTTGTCCTTTCCCGGTTACCAAGGATGTGTTTTTGTCTCTTTAAGCTGCAGTTCCTCCTGCTTGAATGACTAAGAGAGTTGCAGGGAAGTCCTTCCATTATTTGTGGAAGTACTTCTTTCTCTCTAGTTGCTATTGCTTCTTTCAGTGCAGTGGCACAAAGCTTAGCTCTGCTGAGCATTAGTTTTGGAGGTAGCACATTTTTTCCTGTTTTCAGAGTGCAAATGAGTATTTATGACAAGCTGGTTTAATGACAGCCTTTGCAGCAAGGTGAAAAGACTTGGCCCTGAATAGGAAAGTATCACTGTAGGCAAGATCCCATCCATGGCTGATCTTGGAGCCTGCCCAGTGCTGGAGGTAACCTTGCTTCAGTGCCATATCACTGGAAGAAAAATGGTGGTTTTACCTATTTTTGCAGGATTCTGTGAAGCCGGATGTCCTGCTGCGTTTGGCAGTTGATGCTGAGTTGTAATCCTCAGAGCTTGAATGCTTCCAGTGTTAAACAGCCTGTTCTTGTACTTACCTATACAATTAGGGGATTTTTAAAGGAGTGAGCTGCGGGAGAGTCATTCCAAAAGCAGGATAGCTGCAATCAGTGCTTCTGAATAGCACCCTTCAGAAGAAACAACTGCCAAATTTGTTCTGATAGTTTTGGATCTTTGGCACCAGTCTCCTGTGTTGCTGTGCTGGGGACCACAGGTGTGGCGAGGACAAGCTGAGGGACAAAGCCCTTTAAGGAGAGGTCTGTGTGTTAGTGCTGGCTTCTGGACTTTGTTAACTTTGCACTTGTAAGTGCTCAAAGTGCCAGCTTTCGACTCCTGCAGTTTTCTGCCTAAGTGCTTCTCCTCTCCCTGCCCTCTGAGCTAGGGTTGTGTGCCCTGGTCATGGAGAGGACAAGAAGCCTGGAGGAAGGCCAGGATCTCCCTGTTGTCACTGTGCACTGTGATGCCAGAGCTGAGGAGTGTTGCCTCTAAGTGCAGTTTCTGGATGAAGGGGGGTGTTTGCATCCTGAGGAGCATCTGCAGTGTGGTAGGGTTGCCAGGGTGGGAGTTCAGGTTTGTAAGGTGAGGTCGGCTGATGACCTGTTCAAATACATCCTCCTTTGGGGCTTCAGGAGAAGTCACTGTCCATTGAAATGGGGCAAAATTTGCTTCTGCTGGAGCAGTGCAACTTAGAAGGTGATGGAGCAGAGTGAGTGCTGTAAGCAAAGCAAAACTTGTTCAAAATGTATGAAGTAGAACACAGTTAATTTGGCTTTGGTTTTGCCCTTAGAAGACATTTTAAAATTGCTATTCTATCTATTAGATATGAAACTTTCTATCAGAACGGGGAAATTGTGTTTGGAACTTCAGGCACCTGTGATTCAGATGCTAATTGTTGTTCTACAAGAGCTCATCCTCAGGAATGCTCTGCATTGCCCTCTTTCCAGTACCAAGGCATTTGTTTGGGTAGCTTGTGCAGCTCTGAAAGGCATGGTGCTTTCAAGGTGGCTCTAAAAGATGAGACTTCCTGCAAGTCTGTTCTGCCTCATCACCCTTGTACTCAGTTGGTTTTGTGGCTGAAACTTGGATTTCCTAGTGGAGAAGTTGGAATTCTGATAGGGGAAAATCGGTTGCCCTCTGGGTTTGACTGTAAAAAGTTAAAGGTGTTTTTTTTTTTTTCCCTCTTTTTTTTTTTCCTCTCTGTGTTTGCATTCCCAGAAAGGGACTATTTTAGGCTTTGAATTACAAGTCATAGTGTTAGACTGTAGATTCCATTTCCACTCCTTGCAGTCCTCTCCTTTCTATCCCCCTGCTGCTCCATATCTCAGAGTTGATCTTTGTGTCTCGTACTGATCCCTGTGCTTTGTCCAAGACAGCAGGCTCTCCTCTCATAGTTTCATAGTATTTAAGGATGGAAAAACTGCTGAAATTAATCTGCCCTCTGTATAATGTATTCTGACATTTTGCTTTCACCACAGCTGTATTTTAGGGAGCAGTTTTGTTTAAGGACTGAGTAAAAGAGAATCAGCCTTTCAGCACTGGGAGCTGCTTGGCATACTGTTTGTGCCTGTGAAACAGGTGCTTTTCCGAGCTGTCTTGACGTGTACTGGGATACTGAAGTGTTTCATTGTTGCTGAATTGGATGTCTTTGTCAGTGCTGCTTGGTGCAGGTGTCAGTTGTTGGTCTGGGTTTTCTCTCCTGCTGTACATCCTTGTTGTAACCTGCCTTTTCTTTGGTTACTGACAGTTTTAAGAACTTTGATTTGGAAGACTCTCAGAAGTGTGCCGTAGACTGGTTGATGATTGGCCCCTCTTCCAAGAGAGAGGAGTACAAAGTGTGTGGATCTTCCATACCTCCATCTTTCATCTCTGCCAGGGACCACGTTTGGATATTTTTCCACTCGGACCCCTTGAGCTCTGGCCAGGCGCGGGGATTTCGCCTGTCTTACATTAGAGGTAAAACCTGGCACTTTTGTTCTCTCTGCTGGTGGTACTTCTGTTGACTGTAGTCCTGGGCCACTTCCGATGTGACTGGGAGGTGTTAGCAGGGTAACACCGAAGTTATTTACGCTGGGCTTTTTGTCAGTATTTTTGAAGTGTGCTGTCCTGACTGACTTGTGACACGCAGGGTAGGAGACCTTAAAAAGGCACAGGGCGTGGTTCCAAAAGTGTTTATGCTGACTTCTGTCTTTGTGCTCTCTTCCACAGGAAAGCTGGGTCAGGCTGCATGCCAGTCAGATGAATTCCATTGTGCAAATGGAAAGTGTATTCCCAGTACTTGGAAGTGCAACTCCATGGATGAGTGTGGTGATAACTCAGACGAGAGGAACTGCACTGTCCCTCCCACAGAGCCTTTGTCCAGCATCTGTCCGTCAGGAATGTTCCAGTGCAGTGCAGCCCACTCCACCAAGTGCTTGGTGAATGAGCTGAGGTGTAATTCAGTTAAGGATTGCAGCGATGGTTCAGATGAAGACAACTGTCCTGATCTTTCCTGTGGCAAGAGGCTGGGTAATTTTTATGGCTCTTTTGCTTCTCCAGACTTATTCCGTTCCGATCACAGCAGGTCAGACCTTCGCTGCACCTGGTACGTGGACACACAAGACAATCGACACGTTCTGCTGCAGCTTGATTTGCAGTTAGGCTACAATGACTACGTCAAGGTGTACGATGGCATCGAGGAGAGAGGTGACAAACTGATGCAAACCTTTTCATACCACAACAACAGGCATTCAGTGAGCGTGGAGTCTTCAAAGGGCCAGCTCACCGTCTCCTACCATGCCCGCTCCAAGAGCACTGGCCATGGCTTTAATGCCACCTACCAGGTGAAGGGCTACTGCCTTCCGTGGGAGCACCCTTGTGGAAGCGATGAGGAGTGTTTCACAGATAAGCAGCATTGTGATGGCTGGTGGCACTGTCCCAATGGCAAAGATGAGGAGAACTGTCCCGCCTGCCAGAAGAACGAGTACCCGTGTGAAGGCAACAGTGGGCTCTGTTATTCAATACTCGACCGCTGTAATAACCAAAAGAACTGCCCAGATGGCTCAGATGAAAAAAACTGCTTCACTTGCCAGCCAGGAAACTTCCACTGTGGCACAAATCTGTGCATCTTTGAGACTTGGCGTTGTGATGGCCAAGAAGACTGCCAGGATGGAAGCGATGAACAGAACTGCCTGGTGATTGTCCCCAGGAAGGTCATCACCGCGGCCCTGATCGGGAGCCTCGTCTGCGGCCTGCTGCTGGTGATAGCCCTGGGCTGTGCATTTAAACTGTATTCTCTCAGGACCAGGGAGTACAGGCAAGCATCTTTCCTTTATGATGTTTCAGTAGCTGAGGTGTTTTCTCTTGTTGTTCAAAGGAAAGAAGTCTGCTGCTAACTGGAGAGTCTGTCCAAGGGACTGCTGACGGTTACATAGCAGCCACTGCACTAGGCTTAGAAGGTCTCAGGCTTTCCGAAGCACTGAGGGCAAGATTGTTGCTTCCCTAGTCTGTGAGAAATGCACACTTAGTGTGCAGCTTGGCAGAACCTGTATTGAGCTTAAAACTGTTCTGAGCAGTTTCTTCTCCCTCTGCCTCCTCCTTCAACAAGCTGCTTGCAGTGCCAGAAACCATGTGCTGAACCATTACAGTGGGGTCTGTGCTGAATCCAAAGAGAATTGACTCTTCTCCCCTGCCCAAACGCTGCATGCTCAGCTCTGCTGGCAGCGATGGCCTGCAGTGGCAAGGCCCCTTCTAAGCAGGACATTTTAGCCTCGGCTGCTGTCAGCGTGGGCTCTGCCCCCTTGCCCTGGTCCTGTGTGCCTTGCTGCGTGGACAGTATGTGTGTGTGTGTCTGTGACTGTAGCCGGGGCTGTCAGGGATGTTTGGAAGCCCCTCTCTGGTCATGCTCAGCAGCTCTGTGCTGAGCTGCTGATGCCGCTGGTGTTTGCAGCATTATGTGCTTTGCACTCTCCTGATCAGATCTGCATGACTGAGGAGCTGAAACCAGATGTGGTGCTGTGCTGGGAGCCTCAGCGCCTCAGTTCTGGCAGAACAGACAAAGCTCTCTGCAGCTGCAAGCTACCGCTGTTGGGTGATTGTTTCCAGTTCTCAATGCTGTATTTCCCCAAAATATCCCTCCAGCCCTTGCTAACAAGTTACTACTGTTACTGGCACAAACTGGCCTGTGAAAAACACTTCAGCTACCACAGAGCCCAGCCGGGGGCTGCACCGAAGAGTCTGCTGGTGTGAGTTGGTGACACTGGTACCCTGTCCTCCTGCTCCCTTGGTTTTAGCATCAGAGTCTAGCCAAAGGTTTGTGATTGAGGTGTGAGTGTGAAGCCTTCACAGTGCTTTTGTTCGCTGCTGGAGGCACGACAAGCTGACTTATTTCTCTTCCTTTTTTTTCCCTGTGATTGTGTTTGCAGAGCGTTTGAGACCCAGATGACAAGACTGGAGGCAGAGTTTGTGCGGCGGGAAGCGCCTCCTTCCTACGGGCAGCTGATTGCACAAGGACTCATCCCTCCAGTCGAAGACTTCCCTGTGTACAATGCATCACAGGTATGAAGACAGGACTGCTGGTGAACCCAGCTGCCAGACTACTCTAAATTAGATAGACTCAGGCTGGGCCCAGATTTTTCAGTAGCTGTGACAGTATCCTGCCATAGACAAATACATGTGTGAGGAACCATGGTGCCTCATCCCAGTGCCCTTGGTAGTTTTGGAGACATTAGATGTGTTTTCTGGGAACAACAGTGAGGTAAGTGCATGCTGGTTTACTCTACCTCAAGATAGAATAAAGAGAGACAGAGAGAAAGGTCAGAAAGTAAACAGTAAGAGGCATTTCAAGCCGAGATGAATTGTGCCTGAAATGATAAGGGAACTAAGGCCTCTAGCACTGTTTTGGGGAAATCAGGGCATTATTTTTCATTTACCAGTGCATTACCAGGAAATCTTTCTTCTATTTCATCGAGATCTCAAAACTCTGCTGTGCCCTGTCAAGAGCATCCAACTGTGACACAGTTCCTGGTGTGATAAAGCTCTTGCAGTTTGCTAGTGGAGTGGAGAGGTGATTTGCCTTGGCCTTTCTGCTCTGCTGGTGTTGCCAGCTTTGCAGGAGGCTCTGCTGTTGCTGGTGACAGAGGGTCGGTGCTTTGCAGTCTGGTTCTTTAGCACTGATGCGATCCCACGAGTGGAGCATCTTCCCAGGCAACTCACACAGGAAATGCGAAGGGAGAACGTACAGGCAGAGCTTTCTTTGGTACCTCCAAACGGTGAAAGACTTGTGTTCGACGAGGCAGAGCAGAGAGCAGGCCTGAGAGTTCTGTGGAGGCAGGGAGAGCGGCAGAGAGAAGAGGTGGTAGCCGCCCGGTCATGGCTTGTCACCCCTGTGTTGCAGGCGTCGGTGCTGCAGAGCATTCGCACGGCCATGCGGAGGCAGATGCGGCGGCACTCGTCGCGGCGCAGCTCCTCACGGCGCCGTCTGGGCAGGCTCTGGAACAGACTTTTCCACAGGCCCCGGGTGAGAGGGCAGATCCCGCTCCTGACGCCCGCCCGCACCTCGCAGACCACCTTGGGGGATGGAATCATCAACCCTGCCGAAGGGACCGTGCGGAATCCCGCGCCTTCCTCTGAAGGACCTGGATCAGAGGCAAACGGCCACGGGCAGGGCCCGGCCGGGGGCCTGCAAGAAGCTGGGTGTAGCAGCGCGCAGCCAGAGACTGAAATGGCAGAGCCGTCACCTTCAGATGTCTTAGCAAATCCTTGCACAGCAGCAGAGCCCGAGGTGGGGCCTGCTGAGAAGCCTTCGGGTGCTGACACTGCTGACAGCGAGCTGAGGCAGAGCAGTAAAGTGGATTCAGGGAAGGCTTTCAGAGATCCTCTGTCTGAAAGCCTGACAGAAACGATCCGTGCAGGGTCAGCAGCCAGGAGGACTGTCCCAGAGGACAGCAGTTTGAGCAGAGGTCATCCGCAGAGTGAAGAGCCATGTGGATTACCCTCAAAGAGGTGGGAGTCTGCTTACCCAGGCAGCCCCACGCATGTTCAGGTCGCCGTGGATGGACAGAGCCTGCGCTGCCCGAGCTCGTTCCGGGAGGAGCCCCTGGGCATTCGTGCGGCTTGCTGCCGTTCTGTGGAAGTGCCAATGTTAGAGTCCTCCACTCCCCTCTCCGAAATCAACACCAGTGATGATGAATCTTTACTCGTTTGCTAATAAAAGGTTTTGGTTGGCCCTGTAAGTTTTGTAACTTGGTTGTTTATACCACCACGGTGCACTTTGCTGGCAGGTGGAGTGTCTGTGCTGTCAGCTGCCTCTCCTCAAGCTGCTGTGCTTTCACCCCCCAGGGAGTGAACGGGACAACCCCCAGGCTGAACGGGACAGGTTTTTGTCACTGTGCCAGAGCAGGAGTAGGCCAGTGTGTGACACTGGGGGCTAGGAGAAGAATGTGTCACTGCGGTGTGGAGACACCTCCATCTCTGGTATTTCTTCTCTGCATTCCTTCATGCCTTCAGGGAATCAGTGTTTCTTTGCTTTTCAAGGAGTCTTGCAGCACCTAGAGAGAACTCTCTTGGAACCTGGGGCAATGACCAGCCGCTGTAACTATTAGTAGTAAACTAAAAGTAGCATTGTCTTTTTAGACATCAGAAATTCGTTAAAAGGTAATTTTAATTTCAAATACTTAAAAATTAAATCCTTTGTAGCTTCCTCTTATAGAAATTGCTCACTTCCTTTGCTCCCTTGAGGAATGTTTTGATGGTAATATGCACCTTGAGGCACCCTCTGAAGCCGGAGTTTTTGTGTAAACTCCCCAGAGTGATACCAAGTGTCTCACCTGCTGCAGCTTTGTAGTGAGAGGTGACTTTGTAGTGTCCAGTGTCAGCAGGGTGCATTGAGCCCCAGCTGCAGCAGTATTTCTTCTTGTTTTCTCACGTGTTACATTTGCTTCATTAGTGACACTGTGAAGGTGGAAGAATTGTTTGCTTTCTCCCCACCTTCTTTTCCACCCCCTCCCCTCTGTTTTCCGGCACTTTTATGATTACACCACTTGTGGTGTGCCTTGAAGGACACCAAGGCCTCCTGGCTCCGCTGGCTGCAGTGGAAGTGCCGCATGCTTGCGTCTGTCAAGAGCAGATCTTGCTTTGAAAATCAGATCTGTTGCAGGAGTTTTCTTGTGAATCTTCAGCCTAGGCGCAGGTTTTATCAGGAGGGGTTATTTTTAGAGGATGCTGCTCCGTTTGCTCTTGTCTGTTAAGAACTGAAATAGAGCAGTGCCACTCGCACAGCCGACGGCGCGTGGGTTGTACAGTCCTTAAACTGAAGCCTTTTTGCCTCTTGGAGTGTAATCAAACACAAGTCACTTTACCCCTAAGAAGGGTGACCTTGCTTACCCAGGAGTGACAGCACATGGCCCTGCTGCCGTGGCTGGGGTGTTGGCTTCAGGTCCCCCATGGCAGAGTCCAAGCTCAAATGCTTTAGAGAGAAACTAACAAGGAAGTTGCTGCTGCTCTATAAGTGTCCTGTCCACTGCTGTAGGGATTCAATACTGTGCAGATACGAAGGACCTTAGAAATACTTATTTAATTCTGTTACAGAAATGTATTTCTCTAACAAAATCTTGTTGGTCATCCTCTGCCTTAAACTGTCAGCACTGTAAGGCTCTTGAAGTTGCAGTATGTGCTTCAGAACACTGCTCTGTTTGGGGAACAACTCTTAACAGCTTACACTTCTACTTTAAGATCTGTATCTTCACATTTCTTACATGTATTGTACATATTTTGTGTACTAATCCATGTGGGAACTCTGTGAAAATACCCTGAGAAGATGTGGTACACAAATGTGCCCATGGTTCACTGCTGGAGTGTGCAGCCTTGCATCAACCAGAGGTGCAGGGCTGGCACTTTGCAGGCGCTCAGCTTTTGTGTTCTGCATGCCAGTGTGTTCCCAAGCTCTGTCCTGGAGGGAAAAGTAGCAAATTTGCTGCTAATTTTGCAGAGGAAATCTCTGCCTTTGCTGTGAGCACAAGTAAGTGTCAATACCTGACCAAACCACAAAGTCTGCCTTAGCCTGTCTGCCTTTCCTCCAGCTCTTCCAAGCACTGAGCAGTGAATCTGCTGTCCCTGAAGGCACTGCTCTGCTTCATGTAAGCTGTCTCCTCCAATTCTATATAAATTTTTAAAATATTTTAAAATTAATTAAAAAAAATATATATAGAGAGAGGGGAAAAACATCTGCTGTTTCAGAGCTGTGAACAGGAAGGTCTCAGTGTCACATTTCTTTCCTTAATGGAAAATACCACACCTTAATAACTACACAGCCTAAAGTTCATCAGCTGATAAACTTGTTAAAATTTTGATTATTGTAGTAATGTTTTTCTGCACTCTTTAGAGAGGTTTTTGTAGAGCAAGCAGCAAAAAAACCACCAACCCTGCCTAAAAACCCCTCAGAATAGAGAAGGGTATCTACGCTGATTAAAGAGGAATGGAGACTCGCAGGCAGCTTTGAGGGAAAGGGGAACCCCTGGTGTTTTATTTTACTACTGTAAAAATGTGGGGAATGTTTCTGGCTGAAATTCTGGCATCTCCCAGCTTGTGGATGCCTCTAGCATCCCTTCAGCATGCTGCCTTTCTCCTTGTGTTCTCTGCTTTTGTTTCATTTCAGTCACTGATTCTGTCTTGTATCTATTCATGTAGCTCTAACATTTCACCATAATGTATGCAGAGGGCTGTGGTTTCAGCTATGGCATCATGGCTGCCAGTGTCTTCTGCTTCCTGGGCAATGGCACCAAGCAAGAAGGATGCTGGGCATCACCAGACTTTGCTCTTGCTTTGGATCTCAGTTCATTGTCAATAAATGTCACGTGCCCAGAGCCTGCAGGTTTCTGACTGTCACTAACACAGAGATCCAAGGTGCCTGCAGTATGCTCCCACAGCCTTTGTTTGACTCTGCAGGCCCGTGGCTCTGTGCTGTCATGAATATGGAAGGTGGGTGTCCTGAGTTGGCACAGTCCACAACACCCCCTCCCCACGTGGATGGAAGGGAAAGTAGCATAAAACCCCCTCTGAGTTGGGATGAGGAAAGAGTTCTACTGGCAATGATGCACTGCACGATGACCTGAGCCTGTTTTGCAGCAGAACACAGCAGCAGCAGCCAGCAACCTCCTCTGGTCCCACAGCCAGCCCAGCAGAAGAGACCCAACACAGAAACCAGAAGCAGCAAGTGGCACAGGAGGCCTCTCGTGTTCTGGTCTGGACTGCAAGCCCCATGGGGCTTTGCTCCAGCCAACGCTTCCCTTGTGAAGCTGATGTGACACAGCACGGTGTGAACAGCAGCAGCAGCTCTGATTCAGCCCATTACAGTGGGCTTGTTTGGTTTGCTTTTGGTCTTTTTTTTTGCTGCCTGCTTTTTCTTATAGCTGAGGCTGAGCAGGTGTTACTTCTTTAGACAGTACACGTGAGGTCTCACCGTGAGCAATTCAGTGCCATATAAAGTACCTGTGGAGTATGTGTATGCAGATACCCCAGATCAAAAGCCCTGAAGGGTGCAGCTCCTAGGGTGGTGAGAACTCTCTCATTTCTGAAGTGCACCGCCTGGTTCCCAGTGCTGAGGGCAATATTTGTTTTGCTGGTGCTTCCCCTTTCCATTCTGTGCTTTGCAGGGTACTGCTGGCTGCATCCTGGCTTGGAAATCTTTATTGGAGGGAACTGGACAGACTTTATGGTCATACAGATTTATCTGTGGCCATGAAGGATGTCAGGACACAGCCTGATGTGGAGGGGTAATAACCTTCTTAACCTAGTGGAAGCGGTGTTTGCTTTTGCTTGCTGATGAAGTGCTGATTCAGCTGCAGTAACAGTTGCACAAGCAGTAACACTGCCAAGTGTGTCCTGATGTAACTTAGGCAATGCAGCCCATAGAGTGGGAATGCAGCAATAAGGGCACCTCTGCACTCACAGCAGCTTGCATGCAGCCTCTCTGGCACAACAGATCTGCTTTAGAATGAACCAAGGAGCTCGCCTGGAAAGCCTTGAGGGAATTGTGTTCTTTTTACTCAGTTTTTTTTCTGAGAGGGAGAGAAACTGCTTTTACTTCTGCAGGATTTTTTGTCTTTGCAGGAGTCTCGGTCTTCCAGGCGTTAGGATTTAAACTCTTGTAGCCGTGGCTGGCTGCACGTGGCCTGAGCTGCAGGTACCAACCTTTCCCCTGTCTCTGTCAGTGTCCCCCTGGCCAGCTCTGTTCAGTCCTCTCCTTTGCAGAGCCTGGCTCTTGTGTTCTCGACTGCAGGCATTAAGTGGTGGGCAAGGCTGATGTGAGTGGTAGAGGTTTATGTTTTATTTTTTCTTCCTTCTTTATGTTTCCTGCCTTACGATGCCATCTGGGTCTTCTTCCTTTCTCTTGCTGTCTTACCTCAGGACTTCAGACATTTGTTTTTTGGCCTCACACCATGTCTCAGTCACTTTGTAATCCTTTTCCTTGGATTCCTTTAGTGTCCAAGTGCAGAAGCTACTTGCTGAAGTGAGAGAAAAGCACTATGCAACAAAGAGGGAAGGTTGGAACAAAGAGGCTTTGCTGATGTTCACGATTGAGGACAGGGCTGGTGACCCAGGTGAGTGCATCCTGCTGAGACAGAGCTCACTTGGCTTTACCTGTTTAGAAAATGTAGAATCCCAACAAGGTTTACTCCTGATTGTGTTTTTTAATATTTTCATTTATGATGTGTACTTCAGCATCTCTTAAGGAACACCTCAGCAGCTGAATAATTGCTAACTTGTTGTTTGCTCCTTGGTGTGAAGAGGCTGGAAAGCAAACAGGCCTCGATTCTGAGGCTTCAGTAATTCACGAAAAAGAGTGACAAATGAAAAATAGCTTGGCAAAGGCTCTGAAAAGTAAGTGTGGGCCAGCGAGTTTGCTGGGGGTTGGTCGTTTGTTGATTTGCCTGTTTTCCCCCTCAAAGATGAGTCATTTTACTTAGCTTCGGCCCTCTGGCATGGAGAGGCACATTTGCTTTGCCAGCATTCACTGGTGCACGGAAAGGAAACAGCAGCAGGCTTTGTCCTGGGCTCCCCAGCCCACCGCAGCTCCTCCCCAGCCCATGGCACTGCTCTCCTGGCACCAGCAGCTCCAGCCTGTGGTCAGAGGCTGAGGCAGGGTTGTGCTTTCAGAAGCGATTGAGGTCTTGTCTGCGTGATTGGGATACAGTTTTTGTGAAGATGCTCCCAAATCAAAGGCAACACTAAGCACACAGTGACTCACCAGCCCTTCCTGAGCTGGGTGGAAGCTCTGACCTGGCACTTAACCTTCTGCTTTATGTACCACGTGAACCGAGAATAACCAGTTCCTTTAGCAAGTTGAGAGTGGCTGGGCCAGCAGCTGTAACTCCGCCTCATTTCCCCCTACTCCCCGTGGGTGCCCACCCAGCTGCCGTGTGCCGTTGAGCATCTTTCTCTTTGGCAGAGGAGCAACCTTCCCAGCCTCTGCCCTGCGCTGCGCTTCACACGAGGACGCAGTGACCTGGGGCTGCTTTCCTTGGCGCTGCCATACTGCAGACCAGGGAGCCTCAGGGCACCCTTTAGTGACTCTGACTGGCAGGTGCTGCTCTTGTTAATTCCTGCCTTGTCTCATTTTCTGAATGCCAGCACCGAAGAACCGACAGCACAGAGCATTTTCTGCACTACAGCCTCTCCTGTTTTGTGCTATGTAAATACAGCAGCACAGGACATACAGAGTTACACATCGTATGGCATTCCTTTTAGAGCTTTGTTTAAACTCCTTTCTCTTGGAAACAACTTACTTTTCCCTGCCAAGTACCAAAAGTATTCTTGATGGCTTGGCAGGGATTTTCTGTTGTTCGCTAGGCTTTAAAACACAAACAGTTGTGTCTTCCTTGCACCTGTTGCTTCATCGGGTTGAGTGTGCTGCTAAGTCTCATTTATCTTGTGAATTTGTCTTTGTGGTCTTCTGCATTGATTTCCGTGAGTGGAAATTGCACACATCAGCATCTAACTTTGCAAAGCCTTTAAACAGAGACATGAGAGATGTGGGAGTACAGATGAAGCTGTTCTGAAAACTGAAACACGACCTTGCGGAACACCTTTTAGGGACTGGTATGGAATTTGAACATGAGCTCTACTAAAACATCCTGGTCGAAACTCAGCCTTCTGATTTAAGGCCAGATGTAGATTGTTTGAAGGCGTGGCAGTATAATCAGGGGAAAATTGAGCCAAACCCTGTCAACAACTATGAGCCAACTGATCCTTTAATTTTGCTTTTGATTTCCGTAAGCCTTGGTAGCAGATTATTATTGTTGTTATTACTATTATTATTATTATTCCTTTCTCATTACTGTGCAGACTTGTTTTCTTAGGAGTTGCAAAGTTTCATACCTTAATTATTTAAACAAACAGAAGCAAAGCCACATGAGCAGCATTTTTGGAAGCACCATTATTGCTGGCACTGGAATACATTTAATTTCCCCACTGGGTAATAAATCAATCTGTTGGAAATGATATCACAGAAAGTGAATTTTGAACTGCGGAAAACAAGAGCCTGCCGTGAGAGCCTCCAGCATGAGTGAAGTGTTTGAGTTCTGATGAGCCAGGGTAGGCAGGGGAGGTGTGCAGTGCACAAAGCATTGTCACCAAAAGCAAGCTGATCAGGCAGGATTCTCACCAGCAGGCTTGAGATGTCCATAGCATGCTGTAAGAGGGCAATCACAGGCACACATGATACCACACCTTTTCTTTAGCTAAAGACATACTTTAAACTCTTTTTATTAGCAGCTTTGTACAAAGAGAGCAGTGTAAGCTGTGTTTCTTTCTTGTGGCTGCCATCTGAAGGTTTGGAGAGAGATGAATCCATATTTAAAAAGAAATATCTCTGAAGCGTGGTGCCGGAATGACAAGTTCCTGGAGCTCTTTCCTGATCTTGAGGCTCTGAAACCTTCACAGAGCCTGGATACTTGGCACGAGAAAAGACAGCAAATACCTGATTTTGACAGCAGGGCCTGTAATACCTAGAAAGGTTCTTTAAAAGCTGAATTCAGGTGGCTGCTCCCAAGGCTGCTGAATGTGACAGGGTTTGTCATGGTGGCCAAAATATAGTAGGGATTCAAAATATGCCTCAGAGCTGGTCTTGCCTTTTGCATTTTCCCAAGGTTCTGTCCATACTGCTGCAGCCGCAAGCCCCTACACAGTAATCAGTACATGAACTAGATTATGTTCCTAGTGTTTGCCACAAATCAAATATGCAAAACACCTTCTCCAGAGCATCTGATGTGAGAAGAGTTGAGGCTCGTTCCGTGGCTGAGCACAGATGAAATGGGCAGCTTGACTCTGAAGCAGTGAGACATCATCTGATGCTTCAGGAAGGAGAAGTGAAGCTGGTGAGTTTGGTTCCTGTCTTTCCCTCAAGTTCCCACTGCTGAGTCCCCTGCAAACCCCTCCACATCTCTGTCCTCCTCTGGCAGCCCCTGGGTCATGCTGAGCCTCACGCAAGAGTGCCCAGGCAGTGTGACGAGCACAGTGCCCTCCAGGACACAGCTTTGCCTCTGCTGCCTCCAAACCCACACTCTCCACAGTTTTATCACTACTTCTGGATGTTTTTCTGTGTCCCCAAGTGACACCTGACCAGTCAAGCAGACTGTCGATGTTGTACTTTTTTCCCTAAGGTCTGCCCAGGCTGGTTGGTGTCCAACACAGGGAGCTGGCTGCAGTGGATCAGGCCGTGGGTGCTGGGAGCCTTCAGCAGGCACACAGTGCCTTGCAGATATGTGGCTGGATGGGTGGATGGTCCTTTGCTGTGTAACTTCAACAACTCATGTCTTGTCTGGGGATTCACTCTGCCTAGGGACAGCGACAGGAATTCTCCTGCAGGTGTCTGTGTCCCAAGGTTTCATCACTTTCTCTTGATTTCTGCACTTTGATTTTCTGTCAGGAGCTGCCCTGCTTCTGAAATGCCTAAATTTGTATGTCTCTGATGGACCCTTCTGATGGCTGAAATCACTGTTCCAGCACTGTGTCTGTGCTGTCTTCCCCTGCTGAACAAGTAGGCTGCCAGAAGAAAACAACCAGCACCTTGGTTTAGATTTTATTTATTTTCCTTTTTTTCAACCTTTTTTTTTTTTTTTTTTAAAGGGAGAACCTAAAAACTACAGGTGCCATAAAGGATGTAGCTCATTTTATGGGGTTCATTATTAGAGTTCTAAAAACAATTTCTTTCCAGGAAACCTTTTTGCAAGACTCAGCATGTAAACAAGAAGCCACGTCAGCCCTGGAGGCGGCTGCCTCACTTCCGCACCTCGCTGCCTGGGCCCCGAGAGCTGGCTGAGGATGCCTGCTCCTCGGCAACTCCCCCCTGAGGGTAGACCACAAAACACAGCTTCTGGCCCCAGCAGGTGATGGACTCTGCCAAAAACAAATGGGGGTGGTTAATGGGGATGCTTGAGCCCTTCCAAACCAAAGCTATGCCAAGGTGTTGCCACGTGTGGGCCAAGGTGACCATCCCAGCCAGGGCACTCTGCCTTGCTGCCCCCTCCAGCTGCCCCCTCTGGCCCTTTCCATCTCCAATTCAGTGGAGCAACAGCATTTGGAAGCAGGGGCAGGGTAAGTGGGGGCAGCTTTGGGGCCACCCATCTGCAGGGACACCCAGCCCCCAGCACTGTCCCCCTCCTGGCACTGGGCTGGCCCTGTGGCTGTGGTGGAACCCTCTGGCCACAGCCAGTGGAAACCTTCTGGTCAGAGCAGAGGGTTGCAGTGTGCTTATTTGAAAGTCCTCACCTCAGACCAAGACAATTGAATACCAAACACAACTAGAACTGAAAGCCTGAAGTGTTCTCCCCGGGTGTGGGTGACAGTGACAGGCTTTCTTACCTTGGGACTGAGATAGTTCACCAGGCTGTGCGGGGCTTGTGCATGGGATGTGCTGCTGGCAGAGTGGGAGGAGAGCATGGCAAAGGGATGGTAAAGCTCTCAGGTACTTGTTTGTCCTATAGCTTATTTAACCTTCCTGTACTAGGTGTTACACTCCTGAGCACATGCTCTAGGATAGGCTGCTGTGAGCAGCTGCCAGTGAGCTCAGTGGATGGGGAGTTGCTGAGGGGCAGGAGAAGAGGCAAACAAGGCAGGAGCGAGCAAAGCAGCTGCTCAAAGACAAACATTTTGTGTCCAGGGGCTGCTTCCCACAGCCAGCAATGGTCGGGCTGGTGCTGTTCCCCAGCTGGTTCAGTGCCCCTGTGCCAGAGGTCCAGTAGGTGACTGCAGTCCTGAGCCTGCAGCTTGGGGAGCGCAGCGAGCGCGCGGTGCTGCCTTACCTATTAGCCTATTTACACACTTTGGTTTGTTTCTCCAGTAGACTCCAAGGAAGAACACTGGCACTCCAGTCAGAATGATAATGAGTCCAACTCCACAGACGATGGGCTCAGAGTACAAGCTGAAGATCAGCAGAAATGCCCAGAACGCCAGGTAAGTGATGGGGATGAGGAGGTTCACCTACCAGGAGAAAGCAGAGCAGAGCACGACTGTGCAGAGCAACAGTGGTGAGTGAGCAGTGGCAGGGGGCTGTGGGGCTGCAGGGAGTGCTGCAGCTGCAGGACCCTTGTGTGAGTTGTGCCACCCTTCCCTTCACCACTGTTGTCCTCTGCCCATGCCGGCAAGTTCATAAGGGAGGCGTCTGCCTCTGTGTGCCACGATGGCACTTGGGGTGTGGTTTGGGGCCTTTATACACCACCACCACCACACCAAAAAATAAACTGTTCTTCAAAACAGGAGGGTGGAGGGCTTGGTGTGCCTGCTCCACCCTGGCAGTGCTATTGCAACCAAGAGATTTAGCTGTAACGTTGTCACCTTGATGGGTCTGAAGATTTTGGGCTTCCTCCAGCGCAAGACGATCAGGCCTATGATGGTCACTCCATAGCAGAGGTAGTTGATGAAGGACACGTAGTTGATGAGTGTATATGTGTCTCCAACAAGCATGATGACCAGAGTGGCCAAACACTGCAAAGAGAGAAACTTCATGTGAGCCATTAACAGAGAAAGTAGCTTAAACCCAACAAGAGCAAGCAAAATACCCACGGAAACCTTTAAACTCCTGTTTGTGGCCCCTGCTGGGCATCTGCTGCCTCCTGCAACTTGATGTCATCGTGGGTCTGGGCCTCAGTGGGCATTTAAGGGTTCCTCAGGGTGTGCTGAAGCCAGAGCCTAACAAGTCTGTTTATAACATCTGGGGTGCTGCCAGAGGTGCCTCCTGCTAGGCAGCCAGGGCTAGGAGGACTTGGCAGAGCTCTCCGGCACTTCACTCCACCCTTTTTGTTGTACACTTCAACAGCTATTGAAGCCTGTGGTGAGGGCTTGTGAAGAAGGGAAGTCTTTGTGCAGCCTGGCGGGCTGGGCTCAGTGCATGGCATTGCTGCAGGTGCTCTGTAGGAGCTCTGCCCTTTCCCCCTGCTGGCCCACAGCTCATGCTGCAGTTGACCAGCATCATTTGTCCTCTGAGCATTCCTTACATCTGCAGACTGGCAGAGGTAGGGGGTGGAAATTTCCACGCCTGCACTCCGTGCTGTGTTTCTGCACAGTTCAGAAACGCCAGGAGAGCTGGCTTGGGGGGCACCATGTTGTCCTCAGGACCTGCACCCCTGCCTGTTGGTACCCCAGGAGCTGAGCCCACACTGGTCCTGTAGACATTGTCTGCTGGTGGCCAGAGCCTGCAGAAAGCTAAACACCCAAATGCCTCCAGAGAGCACTCAGGGTCTGGGTCTGTTTACTCCAGGCCCTCTTTTTGCCTGTGCCACTTTTTCTTTATTAGCTGTTTTAGCAGCAAAGTCCTCTTGGGTGGGAGGGCTTCTGCACAACCACAGTCAAACAACCTGTTGGTCCCTCTTCCTCTGTTCAAAGCCTTGCTGGCTTGGCAGGGGCATTTCAACACCTTGAGCAATCTCACCACAGAATGGATCTAGAGCTGGGCAGTGATTCGTGTTGGTGCCACATTCCCCCCAGCTCTGCTATGCCAGCACACACTGTGCTGCACACAGGCCTCTCTCCTGCCAGCAGCAGGGTTGGCAGTGAGGCTGCTGGGAGCGATGAAGTCGGTGACACTGCCGTGTCAGAGCTGCTGACAGCAGGGGGTGATCCCCAGGGGCTGGAGGCTGCTGCTCCCCCCGCCACGGGGCCATGGTCAGCTGCAGGCAGCAGGGCCAGCTGCTCCCCATGGCCTCACAAAGCAGCCCAGCCTGGTTCACACTCAGCTCTTGAAAGGCTCAGTGAAAGTACAGCTCTTGCTGGTGCTGTCTGAGGGCCTCTACACATCCCAAGAAGCCTCTCCCCATCCAAGAGGCAGGTGTGACTCCGTGGAAGAGGTCTGGGTGCATTGTGCCAAAGTTGTGGTTAGAGCCAGGAGACAGAAGTGTGCACCTCCTAGAGCATCTCTTTTGGTATCAGTGGCAAAGCTGCACTTGGCAGCAGCTGGTGGAGCTGAGATTTCAAGCAAACGCCCTTCAGGGAATTTCCTGGCTCAGGCCCTGGACAGCAGTGCTGGGAGTAATTTTCCTCTTTGACACCCTCTATGCTACAGTAAACCCCATCATACGTTCTAGCTCCACTACTGGGGAAAGTATGTGAAGCACTTTGCTGCAGGCTGTAACTTGTGGGGGTCCTTGAGATGGTGGAAGCTTCTGCTGCCTGAAAAATGAGAGGAACCTTTGTGGGTGACCTCTTGTCTGCCTGGCATATCATTTAGGGTGCTGTAATCACTGCTCGTACTTAATCTTTTTGCTCACAGAAAAGACCCCTGGTCCTCAGAGCACTGCTCCATCATCCCTCACAAGACGTTTTGCTTACTGAGAGTAAGTGAATTTAGCAGCACTTTGTCCTCTCCCTGGGCTGCCCAAGTGGGATCAGCAGTGACCATGGGGAGTTCCAAATGCTGGTGGAAAGCAAGCAGAACTGGTCAAAAGAAGTCGTCTTTTCTTGACTGAAGAATCTGTATCGAAAGGCAGTCACTACCTCTGCTGTGGGTAGGGCATGTGGTGAAGAGCTGACACTGCAGCTGCAGTTAGGTAAAGCCTCTGGGCAGCGAGGGAGGCTGAAGGCTCTTCTCGGGGCCGCTGGAGCTGCTCAGCCAGCAGCAGCAGTGCAGGCAGCCTCACTGCTCTCAAGGGTTTCTGCAGTTGCCCTCTGCGTGGTGCAGTGTTGGTGAGGGCGGGCTGGAGGGCAGGGCGGGGATGGGTGTGCAGGGCGGGGATGGGTGTGCAGGGCGGGCTGGAGGGCAGGGCGGGCAGGACTTACGCAGACCAGCAGGGCGGGGATGGGTGTGCAGCGCTCCACGTGGATCATGGCGAGCAGGCTGGGCAAGTGACCTTCCCGGGCACCGGAGAAGCACAGCCTGGCGAGAGGAAGAGCAGAGCTGAGAGCGCTGGGCGGCAGCAGCCCCTTCCACACCTAGCCGAGGGCCAGCTCTAGCCTGCGGCTGCTGGCCGTGATGGGGAGCTGACCGGAGGCTGCCTGTGTACCGTACTCAGACCAGAGCCCTCAGTGCAGGAGGCCTTTTGTGCCTCGTGGCGTTTGTGAAACGACCTGCTCTCAGGTGCTGTTCCCTCGGAGGAGGACACAAATCTGCCCAGCCCCTGTCTGCTAGCCCACGTTGCCTCTTTATCCAGGGTGGGATGAATACTGCACAGTGCTGGTGGTGATCAGCTACACACAGCCAAGGCATAAACCCCTCAGAGAGAGTATTTACAGCTTCAGAAGAGGTTTAGATGTTTAACGTGCCTAAAGATTTCACTTGTAAGTACAAAACTTGTTAGGTATGTACTCAGATTTGTTGCATCTCATTAGACTCAAGAAAGGGCTGAGTCAGGCTTTCCCTGGGTACCTGAGGTGTTTCCTCAACGGGCTTTTACTAATTTTAAAATTAAGTTCAGGGAAGTCAGTTCCTATAAATGGACTTCGCAGACTACAGTACAATTGACTCTTCAAATTCTGGCCCCACCAGCAGCAGAGTGCACGTAAAGCATCCTGCCTGAAAGGAAGGGAATGGGAAAGCTGGGAAGAGGCCCTAAAGCTGCTCTTTGAGCAAAGCATAGTTCCATTCCTAGCCCCTGGAACTGTATCGATGTCAAATTACTTTGGTTCCATGCTAAAGCTGTGTTTGGCCTTTACTGTGAGTTAGTCTGCATCTGCAAACACTTTCCACAGCTCGTAGGGATTACTTTGCAAGAGGCTCCCCGATTCAACATTACATTTGCTGATTGGAAACAGAGCAATTCAGAGTATCCAACGTGCCCAACACCAGCTCCTGCTCTACATCCAAAGCGTCTAGCTAGCATTTCTTCAGTAAATGAAATTAAAACAGCCCCTCCCCAAATTAGATAATGGTCATAAAATTGTACTCCATCTAACCTGGATGAGGTAAAAAGGTATCCATTTATTCCTCCAAATGTAGATAGGGCCACTGAGACTGGCATAACCCAGGAAAAATAGCCCAGTAACTTTTCACCAAATGTCTAAAGCAACAGAAGGCAGAGAAACTGAAACACACTGCAAAGCAGAGAACTGAAATCAAAGTGCAGTTTAGACATCCAGGGAATGGTTTACTTACTACCGCCACAGCGTTGGAGGACAAGAGCTCTTGGGGTGACATGGCAGTGAAATATGCAATGTTGGTGAACGTATACACAAATGTCACCAATGGGATGGATATGAATATGGCACGAGGTAGGTTCCTAATAAAAGAATTAGGAGGGTAGAGAAGAAATTACAGTCAGGCACATGAGACCCCAGCACCCTGCGGGGAGGTGGCCCAGCTAGGTGGGCTCCTCTGGAGGGCAGCAGCACTTCCACTGGCTCTCAGACCTGCTACAGGCTGGAGAAGGCTAAAAGTGCTATGCAGGGGGGCCCTGGGGCAAAAACACCCCCTGCTGCCCCTGGGCCTTGGGCTGGTGTTGACAGCATGCTGCTGAAACACGAAACATGGGCACCAGGGGAGGATAAAATGCCCTGTTCTGCTTTAGCTTCACCTGCTCTGATCAGGAGCAGGCTCCTGTTGATCATGGTGGCTGCCTTGGCCCACGCTGCACTGCAAGCCAGGCCTGCTCACAGAATGCTCTGGCAGCTTACAGTGGTGTAACCCTGCTTGGCCAGCTGCCCAGAGAGCTCCTTACAGTGCACACCTGAGCTGCTCTGTGCCTGACGCAATCATGCACAGGACGATGCGTTCTTCTCTGGGGATCAGATCTGGAAAAAAGCTCTTAAAAAAACTGTTTAGCTTCTGTGATTTTGAATAGATTTAGTAAAAATGGGAAGTGCTTTGGATTGTCCAATTATTTTTTAATATTCCCTTTTCCTCTCGGAGGCTATAAAAATAAATTTTTAAAAAGGCCATTTCACTCATTTTTCTCCTAATTTCTCTGGTAAGGCCATCGCAGCCTTATTTAAGTCATTGCTTTTCATTATTTGCCTTTGAAAGTCTGGTGGTCCATTAAAATGTTGATGTTTTACTGGGGGAACACGTTAGCACAGTTTGTTTATTCCTACCAAGGCCTCTGGACGTGCCTTTTGCCACTCACCAGTGTGGGGGCATGTGCAGAGCCACCTATAACGCTGCAGCTCGAGTCCCTTCCTACCCAGCCTGTGCCATAGCTGCAGTTCCTCCCTGGCTAACTGCTGTGTGCGTTGGAATAAGCTATGCTCCAGGAGCTGCTCTTGGCAGTTGTCATCACTTCATCAGCTCAGAAATGCGCTTCACTAAACTAAGATTCACTTTGCCTCCAGCTCTCCCAGCCTGCTCATGCTAAATCATTTCCAAGCCTCTTCCTGTACCCAGGAGCAGCAGTTACTCGACATCGGTCACCCTGGCAGGGAGAGCTGCTTGCGCCATGCAGCAGCTTTCTCATCTTCTCTTTCAGATGTCTGTGGAAGGGCCCCCTTGGGTCAAAATGCAACTTCCAGCATAATTCCACATGTTTCTGACAGAAGTAATTCTCCCTGTAGGTACTTGTGTGGCATCTCATGAGTGGTTCCTTTGCTGCTGCAGAAGCACTGTGTGACTGGGCAGTGCCGAAAGGATCCTGCTTTCTCTGGAGGCTGCTTTGGGTCAGGTGATGTCTTGCACAATATATTTTTAATTTCAGTAGTCCTTTAACTTTCCTGCTTGGTGTTCTAAATTAAAAAAAAAAAATCTCCCTCTCTCTCTTCCTCCTTGAGAAAGAGAGGTCCCACAGACAGGGGAGGACATTGCTGCAGCTTATTAACTGACTGCTGTTGCCAGATGGCTCCAATGTTTCCATACTTCAGGAAAATGTGGGTAGCATGGAAAGGGATACTCGCCTGCAGGGATCAACCAGTTCTTCTGTTACATAGTTCAAGAAGTTCCATCCACTGAATGCAAAGGACCCTTGAAGAAAGGCTAAGGCTAAATGCCCCACAGATGGAGTCATCCAGAAGTTGAATGCATTACTTGGTGTCAGCTCTTCGTAGTTTCCTGCACAGAGAGCGCAAGCAAGAGGTTAAATTGCACCTACTGGACAGCGGCACTGGAATTGAGGTAAACTTTTGCTTTTTACTGTTTATTTTTATTCTTTATTCCTTATTGGATGCTCTTATTCCTTATTCATGCTCTTCTTGTCACCATGGGCTGGCATCGCACTTGTAGTGCTGTTTGGGGAGGCAGCTTGGCAGTGCACGTGGGCATCCCTCACTGACACCCATGCTGCGGGTCCGGTGTCACCACCATGAGCCATGGGATCCTTTGCCTGAGCACAGCTCCCCGGCCTGAACTTTTCTTTAACAAAACCTTGCAAGGTGTGAGGTGTCCAGAGGACCAGAAATGTGGTCAAGTTGCTGGGACTATGATCCCAGAGAAAACAAGTTTTCTGCCCTCTGGAGATGTCACTTTTCATCTTCCTTTATCTGACTCATCACACACATGATGTAAACAGTGAGCCTCTTGTGTTCTCTGCTTTCTATTAAGTTGGCGAATCAGTGAGATTTTCTTTGCCTACTGTAATGTTAAAAGTGACTTTTGTAGGTGGCCTGAGCTGTAGGTGTCTTCATGCCCCAGGCAAAGCAGAGCTTATTCATTTTATGCCCAGAGCACTTCAGATTTAAGGAACATACAACAGATTAAAAAAATCCAGTAACTGCTCCGAAACATCTACAGCTGCCTTTCTTCACTCTATCAAAACTGACAAGGCAGAAGGGGGACTTGTTGGAGGAGACGCAGCTGGCTTCCTGCTGTGCCATCCTTTCCGTGGCTGTGTTAGTGTGCAGCCCTGGCTATACAGGGCTGGTTTGTGAGGGAGAAACAGTGCAGGAAGTGCGAAAATCAAGTCTAGCAACAGTACCATACCCGTGTTACAGCTGTCTCACAGAGTACCTTTAAAGATCTGTATGAAGCCCACAATAATGATAAGTGCCAGGGCTAAGAGCTTTCCTGCTGTGAATATATCCTGAATGCGTGTTGCCCATCGAACGCTGGAGCTGTTCACCCAGGTCAGGAGGACTGGAGAGCAAAAGACTGAATTCAGTGGGATGAAACGGTGGTTGTTTAAGAACAGTCAAAGCACCGGAAAAGAGAGTGATGCACAAGCTCCTCCTCGGGAGCGCTAGTGTGGCCAGGAGGCAGGGCGAGGAGCAGTGGTGCCTTTCCTGAGGAAACCCCCAGCTGCTGGGGCATCCCCGGCAGCCAGCAGCCTCCCTGCCCCGGGTCGGGGCCGGCCGCAGCTCCAGGCTGTGCCCGAGCCGCGCAGGGGGCCGCGCAGCGCTGCGGCCCCGCAGGCTCCGTGAGCAGCGAGCGCGGAGCTGCCGCTGCACTGCTCTTGGGCGCATGCCGAGGCGTGAGTGTAAAAGAAGGGCTCAGATGGTGGTGGGCAGCCTCTGCTGGTGACGCCCCCGTGCCGGTGGGCGGCCAGGGCTCTGCAGGCAGCACGGAACTGCCCCTTGCACCAGCTCGCTGCTGCCGCCTCTCCCGGGACCCGCAGGGATCTGGGCACCGCTGTGCCCTGCTCCTGCCCACCGTGCTGGGAAGGGACTGAATATCCTGCCTGGGGACCTCCCCGGGCCTTTGGGGTTGCTGCCCCTCGAGCGGTCCCAGGTAAACCCGAGGCGAGCTGTGTGTGTGCCTGAGAAGCAAATACTCACGTAAACACACCATGGAGAGGATCCTGGAGGCATTATAGGGGGGGACACAGTTAGGGAAGACAGGCTGCAGGACGTAGTTGGAGAAGGTCAGGGCAATGACAGCCAAGCTGGTGGGATACATGATGAGCACTGCACTCCACAGCAGCAGAAACCTGGGGAGACAGGCACAAGAAAGCAGTGCTGGAGGGAACGTGTGCTCAGCTGGGCAGTGCTTTGGGAGGGCTCCTGAGGCATCATGACCAACAAGCCTAGAATACTCAGTGGGGAGAATGACTTTGAAAACAGTGATTTGGGCAAATTGGCCTTACTTCTGTGTTGTAATATGCAGTGTTACAGCTGGTACTTGGGTAGATAGAGATGTGAATAATTCATTGCCTTTCTGACACTCAATTTGTTTCATGCTGGATTGAAATATGTGCAGGACTGCTGACACCAGTTAAAGGACATTCAGGATTTCAGTAGAGTGAGAGTTGCACTGTCTGATGGGAAACTCATCCTTTGGCAAATGCTCTACAGCTTTACATGCTGCACTCAGTGTTCTTTGCTGTGGAAGGACTAAATCAGCAAAGGAAAGAGCTTTTGGAGAAGCAGGTTGAGGAGGCACAATGTAGGCTCCAAAAAGGCCCCTTTCAGCTTGGAGCCCCACATTTGAGTGTCAGCAGGGAAATGGCACTTCCCAGGTGGAAAACTGAAGGTGCTTGTGAGAAGTCCCTACAACTGCAGGTCTTAGGCTGTGGCTCATCAAAAGTTCGGCGGGGCACGATCTCTGCTGGCTGTACTGGAAGATATGACTGAGTCCCACTAGTTCGTACCAAAACCTGCCTGGAAGCCTCTTGCCTAAGGCAGCTCTTTGTCCTACAGAGTTTATTTTCTTGGGAGAAAAAGTAAAGTGTCTTTGCACAGCAAGAATGGGAGTGCTGCTTCCCTTCGGGTGACCTCGTTGTGCTTTTCTGACAGTGCTTGTGCAGTGCAAGCCAGGAGCTCAGCCAGCGAGGTGCTGCCAGCAGCAGAGCTGTGTGCACTGGGGGAGGAGAGCATCGCTCTGTTCCCAGGGAGATGCTGGGCAGGGACCGGTCACCAGGTGTGTGCCTTGTGTCAGCAATTGTGCCTCCTGGTGCAGGCTGAGCTGAGGAATGACCAAAGCCAGGTCCAGCTGCACTTGTTTGCAAGCCTTTTGTTTTCTCCCCTAGAAAGCATAACTCTTTTGGTTTTATGAAGCTCTGATGGTGTCTGGCCTCCCTCACAGTGATGTTCCTGGGAGAGTCTTTGTGCCCTCTGTGCATTCACAGCATTTGCTGCTCTGAACAGCCGCAGTAAGCAGTGCAGCAGCCCTGGTGTATGGCAAGCAGCTCCAGCCTCACCTCCCTGGTGTGTGAAGCTCCCGAGTACAGGGTACCCAGGCTGGTGGCAGGAATGTCACTTGGACACCTTCCTGTCATGGGCTTGGGAGTCAGAGAGGGAAGTGACAGCATCAGTGTCCTTTCCTTGAAAGGCAGCAGCGGGAGCTGCAGAGGGCCCATCTGGTGTTTCCAGTGGGAACAGAAAGAAGGCTCTTGCAGAAGCTCTCTGTAGAGAGAGTGCACTTACCCAGCTAACCCACCAAAAATCTCTGTGACGTAGGAGTAGTCCCCTCCGGATTTGGGGATGGTGACTCCCAGCTCAGCATAACAGAGCGAGCCGAGGGCAGCCACTCCGCCGCCAAGCACCCAGATGATGAGGGCCAGTCCCACCGAGCCGCTGTGCTCCAGCACCCCTTTGGGTGAAATAAAGATCCCAGAGCCAATGATGTTACCTGCAAAGGACAGAGGGTTTGCAGTGAGGTAAAAGAAGGTGAGAAATACACTTTATTAAAACCTCAGGCCAACAACTCCACAGGCCCCACCCGGTGAAACAAGGACTCCCCCCAGGCCCTCTCTTCCAGAGGCTGGGCTATGTCTGGCCGTGCCCCGTGGAGAGCATTGCCATTTACAGGCACCCAGGGATGGTAGGTGAACGTTCAGCTCCCCGCAGGCCAGCAAGCCCTGGCCGAGCAGCTGTGCTTGCAGCCAGCAGTTTTGTGGCACAGCCTCTGCTTGCAGTTCTGCCTCCTGCCACTGGTCACGCCGCAGAACTTGGTCTCAAGGAATTAGAAGCATCTTTGCTCCTGAAAGGAATCTAAGCAAGACAAGGACCACCCTTTCGGTGGGGTTTGGAAGGTCAAAAAATCCTTCTCCATAGTGTTGTCTGTAAGGTAGGAGCAAAGTGTGCTCTTGTCACCAGGGCAGGCTTAAAACTCTGCTTGAAAAAGCCATCTCAAAATGAACTGTTAATGAATGTTTTATACATGCATTAACTGTGCTGATTTAAAAAGTGGTGGCTGGATTCTCAGGCAGTGTGGACTTTGTCCTGCCGATTTTATTTAATTATCTGATGAGCCAGGGCAGTGCTGCGTGTGGAGGGGGAGTGCTGAATATCAGAGATGCTCTTTGTTTGCATGGGGCCAGGGAGAATCACTCTGCAAGAGGTACTTCATAGCTGCTCAGGGTTTTGAGGGAGAGGTTTTGGTCAGGCTCGGGACCTCCTGAACGATGTCTAAGCAGCACTTTTCCCAACAGGATGTGAAGCCCCTGCCGTTGTAGGGCTCTGATGAAGACATTCCTCTTTTAAGAGCTGGCAAAAAATGCTGATTTATAAAGCTGACTTTGTAAGCGTTTCACACCAGTAAAAATGTGGGCTGCTGGTCACTACTGGGCTTCCCTGAAGTCACCACAGCTCTCTTCTTCCCCTCTGCTTTACACATGCACTACAAACGCTGCCTAAATGCACCCAGCTATGCCAGATTGAAACAGGAATGTGTAAGAGGGGTGGGAGTGGGGAGATTTGCAGTGGGAAGGGAGCAGCCAGCCCTGCCTGCTTCTGCTCTTCCCTCCTTCCCCTCTGGAGCCCGTGGCTGGCTTGAGCTCAGTGGCTCCCAGTCCAGAGACTGTAAAATGTGATGAGGGATGGAAGCCTATTCTGGAGAGGAGATGAACAGAAGATAAGCCTGCAAGTACACAGTTTGTAGGGAATACATTTTATATTTGCTCGGGCTGCTTTTTTATATGTCCATGATGCACAGGTAAGGATAAGCCAGAAATAAATGGCTTAAGTGGTGATGGAGGAGACTGAGGGTAGATCTCAGGAAGATCTTGTCAGAGTTGAGATATTTAGGCATGGAGGGAGGCCCCAGCAAAGATCAAAGCATCCTGTGACCTTCTGGTACTGCTGGGATGAAGTGCCACCAGGACCAGCAGCACTTTCTGTGTTTAAAGGGGAAAAAAAAAAAGAGATGAGAAATGTGGCTGTTATAAAAACTAAATCATTCCAGAATAGCAGTCCAATTAAATGTGTCTGTCCCTCAGCTGAACCAGCACAGGGAGCCCTCAGCACTGCTGCAGCATTAATCATGGCAGCTTGCGCTGAAGGAATGGGTTTTGATGTGGGTGAGCTGCACAATGTTATTCATAGCACTCATAGATTTGTTCTGGGTCTTCCCTGCTGGGAAGATGGCTACAGGGGAGTGGTGAAATCTTCAGAGGAGATAGGTGAGAAGTTAATGTACTGCTGAAGCATGCTTAGTAGTTGGTACAGTTTGTGGGAATCTTTGGTCATAGTTTCTCCTGCTGGCTGAAGTGTTGCAATGTGTTTAAAACAAACAAGCTTCTCTGGAAGGCTGCTTGTGCCCTGCTTTTGAGAGCTGCCTTAGGAGCAGTCTGTGGTACTGCTGTGTGCTGCAGCTGTCAGCAGCTGTGCATTTGGAGGAAGGGCCTTTCCGTGTGATCCTGCCTGCAGCATGGGTACCTGTGAACTGCTGCGGTTTGGGGAGGAGCCAGTGGCATCCTGGGCACATGCTGAGCTCTGGGCACACCTGTGCCTTTGAGCCACAACAGACTCCAACTGGCTCTTGGGGCTGGGACAACATTCCTTCTGAGCAGCTCCAGTACTGGACAGACAGGCAGGGCCCAAAGACAGGGCAACCTGGAGATGAGTCCTCTGGCTCCTCTCAGGCCTCCTCCTCCTCAGAGCTGTTGTAACCTGGCAGTGAGCTGGATATGAAGCTCTCTCCTACCAGCCATTCGCTGGCTCCACTGAGCTAGTGGAAGTGGGTCCCACAAGAGGCTTTTGGCTGAACAGAATGCCTGAGCCCCTCTGGCCTTGCAAATGTCCAGTGCTTTGCTGAGTTATGTTTGGGATCTTTTGTGTTTGTAACGTTGGCAGTAAGGCATGGCCCTGGGCTAGGTTTCCCACAGCAGCTGCTCACGCTTGCAGCATGCAGCTTTGCTCTTAAGTCAGTGCTTTGCCTAGAGCAAAACCATTCAGGAGCTGTGGTACCTGCCTGAAAATTAGGGCCTGGGGCTTTCCTGACAATCCCAGAGCTTCCAGCTCACCTCTGGCTTTAGAACTAGCAGTGTGCATTTGTGGTCAGGCTTTGATGCTTTTCACTGTAACTATGGGAGGTGCAACTCATCTTCTAAACAAAAGCTGAATTCTCATTTAAACACTTCAAGAATTGCACTTTGAAGAAAACCAGTAAATAAATATCATCATACTCGTGAGGTTATAAAGGGGCCTGGTAGTACTTTGCATATTCATCTAGCATGCAGAGTCCTCAGGGCATCTTTATCTATCTGCAGCACACGATCCACATGGACTGCAAAAAAGAATGAATTTTACAGCCTGTTGAAAATATTCAGCAGTAGTTTAGGAATGGCCTTTCTGACTGTTTAGAGACCTTATTTCTGATAAAGTGAAGCAGTCTCCTGTGTGGTTGGCAAAGATAACATCACCAAAGCTTGTGTGTTTCTTTAAAAATGCACTTCTGAAATTCCGAGTGGCTCTGTAGGGAGGACTAGACTCTGCCTAAGCAGCTCGTTCCCTCCAGAGTGAAATAACAACACATTCCCTGCCTTTTCCTTTTTGGCTCCAGTCAAATGATGCCCTTTGTCACCACTGCAGTGAAGGACTGCAGCAGGTGACATTCCCAAAAATCCATGCATGGTTCAGGAGTCCTGCATCCTATCTGCTGTCCTCAGGAGGTGGCACTCCAAGGCGCTCAGTGGCACGCTGCAGGTGCTGCCATGGGGAGATGCCCTCTTGCCAGGCAGGCTCTGGCAGGGCAGAACCTGCACTCTCTGGGTCTCCTGCTTGCTCCAGCATCACTGCAGAGCTGTGCTTGTTGAACCACAGCAGGAATTAGGAAGACAGCAGTCAAAGATAGCTGTCAGCATCACTGAGGACAGTATCCCCAGCTGTATGCTGGGTGTTTGGTTGCCACAGGTGTAACACATCTCCGAGGGTGTGTCTGGGGCTCTTGGCTATGAAGGATGAGCCCAGCACCCTCTCTGAGTGCCAGTCTGGGGAACACAAGCCATTGCTTGTTGCTGTTTTACCAAGATGCAGAAAATCAGATTTTGATTTTTAAATGAAACTTTGGAGACCAGCCTGGTTTCAGTTACAGCTTTCTCCTGGTCTCTTGGGAGCCATTGTGCTGCTGTGTTGGTCAGGCATTGGAGCAGGCTTCCCAGGGAGGTGGTGGAGTCATCATCCCTGGAGGCATTCAAACGTGGCACTTGGGGACGTGGCTTAGTGGCCATGGTGGTGTTGGGCTGATGGTTGGACTTGATTTTAGATTTCTTCTAACTGAAACAATTCTACGGTTCTATGATTTTATACTGTGGCTCAGCATCAGATACACACAACATTTCACTGACAGCTGTTAATTAATATTAACAGTCAATTAATTAAAAGCCTGACCATCCTCTCAGGATTCTCACATCTATGTAGACATTGTTTAGGCTCACAGGATGGCAGTGCCATTGCTCAAGCTAGCTCTTTGATAAGCTCATGCTGAAATTTGCTTCCTTCCTAGGAGTTAATAAATATGTATATCTTATCTGAGTATGAGATACTGTAAAGATTTAAGATTAGTGTCTGATAACAACAACTATAAAAAAAGCTTAGCCAAAAGGAATTGTGCTTTTCAAATCGTTTAATCCAAATGAAATATGAGGTGGATTATGTCACTAACGGTGACAGTGTAGCTTATTGTGAATATATATTGATATATTTAGTTAGCAAAACACTGCCCTTAGTTGGTCTCTGCCCTGGCCCAAGCATGGCGGTGCCTGGAGCCTGAGAGCTGCCATCCACCAAAGCCGTGCAGGGGCACTTACCAGGACAGAGGGGCGCAAGGTGCTGCTCAGCCTTTGCCCTGCTCCTCTCCGTCTCATTAACAGAAGTGTAGCATTTGGCACAACAGATTGTTAAGTCATTGTCTTCAGCCTTTAAAATACGAGGGGTACAGGAAGATCTGAATCAACAAAAAGCACTGGGATGTAGAAATGGACTAGGCTGGAGGGACTCTGAGTGAAGAGCAGTACACAGCCCAAGTGCGTGTTCCTAACCTCCAGCCAAGCAGGAATTCAGGCTCTGTGGCAGTGCTTTAGCTATTTCATGTAATAGCCTTCAGTGTCTTTGCTTTTAAATAGGATTCTGCAAACTCTTAATGAAGAATGGATGAAGAATAAAATAATATTAAAATAATAGCAATTTAACTTCCTACACGAGCAAAACCCAAAACTGCTGTAGCAGTGGAGTATGAATTATGGCTCCTCTGCTAGCAAAAGAGAATGTCTACAGGGATTGGCATTTAACAAAATTAAATGGTCTTAAAATCTGACTTCAGTTCAAATATTTATGTTTAAACCCCTAGCAAGAAAGAACATGACCAGTCATTATAAACTGCAATTTCAGCATTCCAAGTGGATTTCACTGGGCTAAGAATTTATAATCTGATTATGCTACACCCAACTTTATTTTAAGGAGCCTGATTTTTTAAATCTTTACTGACAAAAGTATTTTCTTTAACTTATCTTAGATTTAGTATGACATTATTTGCTGTTAGAGCACTAAAACACAGGTGCAGGCCACGAGGACTTGAAGAGCCAAGTTGTTTTTCTAATGCTGCTGGTGTGGCAGAGCAGAAAACGGTAAAGAAAAACACTGCCTGTAGAAGCTGGCCAAGAACTGACTGCTGGGGTCTGGCAGGGGTTGGGCCGGGCTCTTTCCAAACTGCTGTTAGGGTCTGCAGTTGAGTAAGGTGCTTGGGGATTTTCCAGCCCTTTTCATAGGTGTGACAGGAGCTGGGGGACAGCGGCCGCGGGGCCTTTTACCCACTCGGGTGCGGGGCTCAGAGTCCTGCAGAACCGCTCCACGGCAGCAGCGCAGCCTCCCCACCCCCTGAGCCAGAGCCTGCTGATCACCATCCAGGGCTGCCCCTGCTCAGGATGCTGCCTGCAGCCCAGTCTCTGCCAACGTACTCAGTAGGCTCAAACCAGAAAATATGATGTTTTAACCCAGAGACACTTAATCAAGAAAGCTTTTAAGCCTCTCTATTGGAATTGTGATCAACCCCAAAATAATCTGCCACTTGAGCAGCACTCAGGGAAGGAGACACTGGCAGCTGCTGTCCTTGTAAGAGGGGCACCTCTGCACTGCAGAGGCCTCACTGCAAAAGGTTGGGTGTGGGACATTCTTGATACAGTACTCCAGCAAAATGCAAATGCCTTAACGAAAAACAGCAATAGAAACTCTACTCTGATGCTCTGCCTTGCAGGCATCACTTGAGCTCTCTCAAGCATGCAGCTGGGCACACACTGGGTGTAACTCACAGACCTCTGTTCACAGCTGCAGAGCACAATGCAGCACCTGGAAGGAGGCACGGCTGTCCCCAGCCCCTGCAGCACCTGGAAGGAGGCACAGCTGTCCCCAGCCCCTGCAGCACCTGGAAGGAGGCACGGGTGTCCCCAGCCCCTGCGGCACCTGGAAAGGAGGCACGGCTGTCCCTGGCAGTCAGGACTGGTCCCCACCTCTGCAGTGCCTCGCTGTGCTGGAGAGCAAACGTTTGGACAAGCTGTTTAGAGGGCAGAGCCGCAGCAAGGTATCTGAGTGGTGAGGAGGTGCTGCTGTGAGCAGGTGAGCTAAGGGAGCCAGGCAGAGTCTACCCAGGCAGGGCTCCGTGCATCAAAGCAGAGGTCCAGGCCCTGCGATAACATTCTTCTTGTTGCTCTAAGCCGAAAACTCCTTTTGTTCTGCTAATGCTTTCACCGGCTGCAGGCTCTGTCTGCTCTTTTCAGGCTCACAGTCTACTGCTTTATTTCCTGCTTCTCTGTTCTGACTCTTGTACTTGGTCTGATTTCTCTACTTCCTTAACTTCTGACTTGTTCTCCTCTTCTCTTGCCAGCGTTAGGATATGTGGGCTGCATTTCATTACCGTGGAGAACAAACCTCAGCTGCCAGTCCCATTCTCTGTATGCTGCAAAGAATACCACAGATAAGAAACGCTGGGAAAGACTTCTCAGAGGCACTTTCCTTGGTGTTTCCCCAGAGGAGGAATGCTGAGTAAGCTCCTGCACGGTGACATACTGACAGCAGCAGATGTAGTAGCAAGGCCAGGTGGGGATTGTTACCAGCCCCCTTTACTGAGCTTTATATTGCACCCTCCCCTTTCCTGCTTTCTTCCCTGACACCAAGGTCCTTGAGTAGGGTTTATGGCAGGGCAGTGCTGCCAGCTGAAGTTAAGAGGGTCCCAACACAGAGCTGGGGGGCAGTCCTTTTTGCTGGGTTCCACTGCATTGCCACTGACAGTGGCTTAGAGCTGTAGGGAACAGGAGCTTAAACTATTCCCTGGACTGCAGGGCTTCAGCACATGAAGGAGCTACCGAGGCCCTTGAACCCAGCTTCTCTTGTGGTGTTAGAGAAGGCTTCAATCCTTCCACTAATTTCCAAAGGGAAGCTAAATGCCAAACCTACCTTGGTGCCGTAAGAGGGATGCAGATGAAACCCCTCTAACGTTCCTGAAACCCCTGAGCTGCTCTGGTTAGGAAGTGCAGCACTCTGCACTGCTCTGTAAACGGTGCAGCTTTCTGCACTACTCACCCCTGCTAGCAGCCTGACAGCTGTTGGCTGTGCTCTCTGCACATCAATATCCTGAGCTGGAGTTTTACCTGGAAGCAGCAGGAAGGTGTCATTAAGCTGCCCCTAGGTAGAAGCAGGCAGTTTCGAGGCAGGACTCCTGCCCTGCCTGCATGCTGGGAGAGGTGAGGGTCTTCTCTAGGACACTGTGTGACTGATTATTACCTGATAAATCCTGACTTTAAGGAAAGCAGCTGGGAGTGCAGCAAGCCCCCAACCACCGTGGTTTGAGAAGCAGATGCCAGCCTGTGCAACTGATTTAATGTTGCTTGGCTGAGAAATCCTGCCTGTGACAGCTGTGCCTCTGGGATGGCTCTCACAGTGCCTTCTGCACCTGCAGTAATTTTCAGTATTTATCAAGAAGAAAAGCAATCACAAAATGCTGCTCTAAAGCTCCCCATCCTAGCTTTATTTTCAGCCAAAGAGTTCAGCTGTGCTTGGGAATGCCTTGGGTCAGACAAGGACAGTGTGACAGATACAGCTTCTTGCCAGCCCAGGCTCATGGCAATAGGAGGGACCCTTGCACCATCTTTGAGGCACAATTTGTTTCATAGAAAATGCTGTTGGGCTTTTTATATATATATTTTTCTTTCTCTATTGGTGTAATTTTTGGTCCTTGTGACTGAGCACAGCAAACAGACGACTTGAGTAGTCTGTAAAATGTACTGGTGCCCAGCTGCTGGGCAGGCCTCTTTGTGCCCAGTGCTGAGAGCTGTGTCGTTGTGGGAGCATCACCATGAGCCTGGGCAGGAAGAGGTGCCAGAGCTGCAGTGTCTATAGTATGCCAACACACAGGACTCTGGGTTACAGAGCTCTAGGCTCTAGCAGGGAAAAAACAGCCTGCAAGCTACCCCTTACCTTCACCTTGCCCCCCACCTGCTGTGGCACCTCCCTGCTTGCCTTACACAGCACCACTCTGCAGCTTTTTTTTCTTCCTTGAGAATTAAAACTCTTTTACATGTACTGGGACCTTTTCAGTGCTCAGCTGTGGCTACCAGAGCCCTCATGGGAGCCACCTTTGCCCCAAGGCTCTGTAGCAGCAAAGGGACATGCAGGGACTCACAGGGGTGAGTGGGTCTGGAGGAAAGACAGTATGAACTGATTTGCTCAACTCTAAGGCAAAACTCAATTTTCACTCTCACCCCTGGTTTTCTCCCAAATTCTTGAGTTTTTTGTTTCTTGCTCGACCCCACCAAGATGAGCCCTGCAAAAGTGTACTCAAATTCAGGCCAATTGGTCAATTTTTGGACTGTGTTTACGTAGCTTCTGCAGAACTGTGACAATATTATAATGTGGGGGCACTGGGGAGAGCGTCTCTAAACTAGACACCACCTGATCCTTAGCCCCTGAAGGGGCTTAAGCAGGTTAAACTTTAAGGTAAAGCTCAGCCTTAAATGGTGTCCTGAGCAGTAAAGGAGTTAAATGCTGACAGCACCTTCCTGAATTGCAATTCCAGGCAA
Organism: Psilopogon haemacephalus; assembly: GCA_013396835.1. Taxonomy (NCBI): domain Eukaryota; kingdom Metazoa; phylum Chordata; class Aves; order Piciformes; family Megalaimidae; genus Psilopogon; species Psilopogon haemacephalus. The sequence continues at coordinate 1,902,550 of VWZI01020604.1, read as the reverse complement.
TAGCTCTTTAAATCAAAGCAGTATGACTAGAGCAGCAACAAGCCACCCCAAGACACCAACTGTTGTGCCAAAGCTCAGGTTACACCACTGGAAAGATTGATTAGGAATCTCCTGTAAGCTCTGCTGCCACTGCCTGGTGCCTTACACAAGCCTTGTTTTGGAGGCAGATGCAAACAAGACAGGAGCTCTTCAGCAAAGTTGCAGGTTTCACAGCTCTTTGACTAGAAATCATTCAGACTCTCAAGCTTGGAGCCTCCAGGTTGTTAAGCTGTGCTAACAAATCCCAGTGTAGCTAGTTTTACCTCTCTCAACATGGGATCATTACAGCTACAGCTCTCTCTGTTTTGGTGAAGAACAGAGATGTGCTTATGGTAAAAGCAGAGAGGTGGAGTTAACATGAGGAAAGGATGTTCACTTTTCCTGGGGTGTGCACAACTATTGCACTAGGATATCCCATTTAAAGCTTGCACCTAATCTTATGTGCACTTTATCTCAACCCGAGTTTAAACAAGATTTGCAAATGCCAATCAGCTTAGCAGATGTCTGCAGCCATCACTTGCACTGCTGGATTGCTGTCTTCCATCTCTTTGGAAAGTGGTGCTGGCCTGTACAGTGACTTTAAAACCTTCTGTTTACCTTTAAAGAATACATTTAGATAATTTTACCAACAAGAACTATAAGTTTATTCATCCCAAAAAGAAAAGGCATCCTGTCTTGAAACTCTTGAATATCTGGCCCGGGAGTTTAAGGAAGATGCCAGCCCTGCTGTACCAGGATCTCAAGAGCTAGCAAGATTACTCCAGAGTTCTCTGTTGTGCAGTGAATTCTGTCTTAGCAAATACCACAACCTTCTCCTGAGGTCAAGTATCTTCAGAAGAAGCAGACTTGGTGTTGCTCACTGATGTCTTGATATATCATGGTTTTTTAAACCTGTATAAAAACTTCACCCCAAAAAGGCTACCCCTTGCCCCTGGATGTAACCAGTTGCTTACACTATGTCTGGAGCGCACAGCAGCATGGAGCTGAATTAGCTGATCTGTGAAACACAGGTTCCTGCAAACCTGAATGCCTGCCCTGGCCATGCACAGGGCCAGAGAGGTTTGACTGCTCTTGTTTTTCTTCTCTCAGTCACTGAAAACAACAGGCTCCTGTGATTCGCTTCACTGTGATGCTGTGAAGTAGGTTCTTTATAAAGGTCACTTTGCAGAAATTTTTCCTTTTGTTTGGGGGTTTTTCAGTCCTGGTGCTTTTGAGCAGCTAAAATGCAGCTGAGAAGTCCTGGGACTACCTCAGAAGGCGACAAAGGGGAAGGTAGAGGTTTCAGTGGATGGTGTTTCCAGAGACTTCTCTTCAGGGAGGTCTCCTGCGTTGGTGTCTGAAAGTGAACTTGCTTATGCTGGCCTTCGCACGCTGCTTTTCCTGTCTCTGAAGCCGAGAGGAAAATCCCTGCCCACTGCAAAGGGAGCTGGGCTGCCCGAGAAGCTTCCCTGCCCTGCCCACGTTTGTTCAAACGTTCTTGTCACCAGACTCTACTAGCAGAGACTGGCCCCTACCACTTTAATTACTGAGAAGGCAGCACTCTTGTCCCCATCACCTGAAGGCTGCAGCGCAGACTCAGCTTCTGCCAGCCCCACTGCTCTGCTTCCCACCCAGCTGCTTTAACTGAACTCAGGGCCTGGTCCTATGAGGCAGTGAAGTCCTCTGCGCTTGTTGACTCAGTAGGATTTGAGAGACTTGGGACCTGTTAAGAAAAGGGACTTTAATCTTCTGTTGGGAGCCTGAGCATGCAGAGTGCAGCTCCTCCTCCTGCATGCACTCCTAATACATAGAGGATTTGGGTACCTTTTGTGAGGGTCCACTTAAATCCTGCTGCGTTGCTAGGGAACTGGCCGTGTCCACAAGCAGCAGACGTGTAGACATTGTGTCCTCCTGCTCTCTGGCAGAGCTGACTGCAAGAAATGCCTTTATTGCAGCAGGACCTACCAGCAGTAGTACAAAAATGTAGTTTGTCAGCTTTTTTTTTTAATTACAGCTGTTTTAATTTTGCCATACAAACAGAAATCCCTTCCGAGCTGGAGGCCAGGCATGTAGAGGCACCACCCAGAACTGAATACTTCATTTTACTTATTCTTTAAAATATTGGTTCAGCTGGCTTTTAATTTACCTGAGTCCAAGCGCAGCATTTGGAAGCTTAAGGAGCTTGGCTAGTTCTGCACTCTTGTAGTACCTAATGCTATCACTAGTTCCGAGAGGCTGGTGAGAGTGGCTCACGATTCCTGTTTTCACAGCGTGTGGCTTTTCAGGTTTCCAAGAGTATCAGAAACAATGAAACCTTGGTGTTTGTGGAGTCCGTGAATGCCATCTCTGAAGAGGTCTCCTCTCCCTTTCTTGGGCATGGGAAATGTCTGCATTGTTTTAAATCAGTGATAAACCAAGGCTTGACACCCCAGCTAGCAAAGAAGTAACTCTGCTGCTGAAACGGGACAGAACCTGAGCGGCAGTGACTGCCTGACCTGGAGCTTGTGCAGCACAATCACCGTGTCTGTGAGTTGCCCCTGTAGGGCGTTCGTGGTGGGCAGCCCTGTGACATCTACTGGCCTTGTGATTTTTAGTCCTCTGACCCAGTGTATTCCACAGAACGAGATTCTTCCTGGCTTTTGTGACTCTGTTCTTCTGTCGTTCAAGCGTCCTGTTGGTGGTACATTATCCTAAGGTGCTGGCCTCATCTGGGCTGTGTGGCTTCATGGAAGGGATGAAGGAGCTGTTGTTTTTCACAGCAGCAGAACTGCCACTCGTCCAGGTCACCCACCTGTTTCTTGGAGTCAGAAGGAACCTTTTTGAAGTCTTCCTGATTTTCATGGTATGTTTTACACTATTGATCTTGAAGCCCCACGTTTGAAGGGTGGTTACAACAGTACTTAAAGATCAGGTAAAATTTTTCATCTTAGTTTTGAGGTGCAGAAAGATTTTCTGTAAGTTTTGGTACTATTGTAAAGCAAATGTTGAGTGAGTGGGAGCGCTTCAGCCATGGGGGCTCCTCCATTGCTCAGTGATACGGAGATCCCTCAGGCTCAAGCACCACTGGAAGATTCCTTTCCACCTTTCCATCTCTGAGATCCAGCGGATTTGTCTCCATTGTCTGAAACAGACGATGAACTGTGTCCAGGAGCAGGAATTTAGCTGGCTCACCCTGACACTAGATTGGGCCATTTATTACCCTGAAATCAGAAAAATAGAATGTCTCAGTTCCTGAAGATGGGGACAGTTTGTAGACAACCACTCCTCTCATCTTGCTATTCGGCCCTGACTTGCAGAGGCCAGTGCCAGAAGAAGATGTCAGGAGACTGAACTAAGACTGCCTGAAGAGGTTTTGTAGAGGCTGGCATGTGAAGAAATGCATTTACCTTTAGATATGGCTCTCCTCTGTGGGAGAACAGGGCCTGCCTGTTCTCTGAGCTTCCTCACTATACAGAGAGGGATGCAGGCATTTAAAAAGGAATTAAGATGCTAAGATGCTCAGTCTATGCTGGACTGCTGGCTCTCTGCTCTTTGCTGTGGAACATCTGCTAAAGAACTCTCTGGGAGACTTCTGGGTGCTTCAGGACCAGCAGTGAAAAACACCACTGTTAGGATGTTTTATATCTGGGGCACTTTGGTCCTGACAAATGCCTCCCCATTTTATCATGCTGTATCAAAATGACAAAAAAGTGTGGCAGTCAGTAGAAACTCCCCCCGCAGCCTGACAGAAAGCAGGGACTTGAAAGGAAAAGTTTGGCACAAAAAAAGCTCCAAACACAAAAAAGCTAAACCTCTACCAAACCATTTCTGCTTGCTGTGAGCCTGCCAAAGCAGAGCAGACTTTCACAACAGAAAAGGCTACATTATGCTAGAAGGAAATGAGCTGCAAGGCACAGGAAAAGGGAACACGAGTGGAGATTTATGGCAGTGCTGAAAGCAGGCACTGTACTGCCAGACCAGGAGTGAGACACCACCAAAGGATGCTACCTTTGTGCTTTTGGCTATCAAGGAAGAAGGAGAGGTTCGGTTGCAGGGTATCTAAACTCCTAACACCCACTGCAGGCAGCCCAGCTTCAGTCTTCTGAGTCACTGCTGTGCCCCAAGCAGAATTTTCTACTTCATAAGAAGGTGAAGAGGAACAAAACCCAAGCAGCAAAACACATGCAAACTGAACCCACCCAGACAAAAACCATCTGAGAGCTACCAACCCAGAGCAGAGTCAGGGGTGCTAGGAATGCTGCAAGCATCAGTAGCTGTACAAAGTACAAGCTGCTGGCGTTTGCAAAAGATCTTCATTATGCCCTGATGCTCTTCCTGAAGATCACAGGGCAAGGAGTTGGTCATGTTCCTGTTAACGTATTTTACACTGTGGGTTTTTGATGCTGTTTTGGCTTTTGCTCTCTGGATTGTATCTGAGGGACTTCACATGCTGAATTCTCCTGGCCACTGACTGCAGCAGAAAGGCACATCTGTGGACAAACAAACCCAGTTCCTATATCCAGAAAGACTCAATTAAGAAAACCAGAGAGTTAATGCTTTTTGCTTTTTCTTTCTCTATTTTTCCCCCTTTTCTGCCAAGAATTTCTAAGTAGAGCTCCTTTTGGCCTCCCTCTGTGCACTCAGAGGTAAGCCACTAGCTGAGAAGCTGCAGGATCTCCCTGGATTTTTACCAAGCTTAATTTGAATTTTGCTGCAGTTTTTACTTGCAGGTGAAGCTGCAGCTCCCTGAACTCAGGTGAGAGGCTCTCCCAGTGATTCTGATAGGTAGCTGCACTCTGGCACAGCCCTGAAGGCCAGAGCAGGCTGTCAGCCCTGAGCCGTATTGCGCCATAAACGTAACCCTCACAGTGTGTTTTGGGTGGCATCCTCCGGCTGCCTCCTTTCAAGGCTCAGACCTTTGTCAGTGGTGTGCACCTTTTTTCCATCCTGGGTATCATACCAAACTACTGACACCCCTCAGCTTTGATGGAGAGAAGGATCCTGGACAAGACATTTTCTGTAGTTCTGAATCTGAGGCTAAGCTTCTGGATTGAGTGGGGAAAAAAAAAGTCACCAGTGCCTCAGCAGTGTCTTTGTGGTTTCTCAGTAGTAAGGATGCTGTGCCAGTCAGCTTGAACAAAATCAGAACGCTGCTTACTTAACCATAACCTGCACTTTTAAGAGGACAAGGTACTGAATTAGATTTCTCTACAGTCCAGAGCTAGCTCCTCAGCTATTGCCCTGAAAAAAACAGTTGTGTATGTGTAAGTACTTTGTGTGCTCTGTCAGCATGTGCCATGTGGAACTAAGTGCTCAAAATACCAGTTAGCAAGATGTGACAGCTAAGGAAGCCTTCTCCTCCTCCTTAGAAACACTTCCTTGGAGAGAGAGAACCCCTGAAACAATCTGTATTATTCTCACAAGTCAGTGAACAAAAGTGTGTCCTGAAACCTTGAGGAGGTATAGGAGTGAAATGCTCTGAGAGAGGGAGCTCTACTGCAGCACCACTGTTTGCAGAGCCATCAGCAGGAAACACCTAGAGATGGGGGTGGGTTTATTCTGTCTTTCTCATTCATATTTCTTTCTGCTGCAGACCTGTAGCTTGGGTACTACTCCAGTGAGCTCTCTTGGGCTCAGACAGGAACAACCTCCTAATGATTTGTTGCTTGCTAAAGAGATGGATCTGGTGGGAGCCAGTTGACTCAATGACTGATAACCAGTCCCCTAGGCAGTGGTGGCAGAGGGTGCATCAAGAAGGTGGCATTAATACTCCTCCATTCCCACTAAGTTCTTGTGTGTTATGAAGAACTGAGTATGGAGGCTGCTCCCTTTTTGATGTGTTCTCCTTCCCCAGTGTTAAGCTAGCACGAGATGTGGGCAGGAATTTGCAAAGTGTACTGGGACAGCCTGAGGTGAAGAAGCATCTCCACTCTGAGGGAGTGCTAGGGTGGCTGGCTGACACCAGCTGCAGGAGAGAGGGAGTGTGTGCTGGTTTCTGGCTAGTGTGGACAGTCACTGCACATCTTGCTCACTGGCCATCTGAACACAGTTTTCATGGCATCACTGGACTGAACTGGGAAGCAGTTTAGAAGGGATCTTACACCAAGGTTGCGTGTGAGTAGAATAAGTACTGCAAGCATCTGCTAAGCAATGCCAAGTCAGCCGACACAGATAACTTGACTGCCTGTGCTCAGGGAAATAAGGAGATGTATTTAGTGTTAGCTGATATTCTCTTCTGCCTCAATTTGTAGTCTTCTAGTGGGTCTTACACAGCCTGTAAAACCCCCAGTGGATACAACAGACTTGCCCACAACGCAAGCATAACCCCATGGCTGCTTGCAGGCAGCTTTGCAAGAGGCACAAAGGAATGTTGTAACAGATGTTCTGCTGTTTGGTATAAAGCTACTACTTGATCTGTACTGTGCAGCCAAGCATCTCCTGTTCAGCATCTGAGAGGTGCCATGCGTATGTCCAGCTAAGCATTGGTGGCCCCTGTCAGAATGCTGCTGTGTTGTTCAGACCAAAGAATCAGACTGGAATCAGAGCTTAATCAGGCTGCTGCTTTTAATTCTTGTGCTTTTCTAAAGAACACTGGAATGTGGCAGAAACTACACAGAGCCAACCCATGGATCTTCTTACTTAGGCTTTACTTAGGTTCTGCAACTGCAGAACTCTCGTTGAAGGCACTGAGTAAGAGTTTCCTTCTATAGCTCACACATGTGCAACAACCTGAATTACAGAGAGCTCTGCAAACCAGACCCTAAGCCAGGTGTGCAGAAGGTGCACCAAATGACTTTACTTAAACACAGCACAGACTTATGCATCTGCTAAATAAATACTAACTTGGGTTTCTATAGTATCTGTAGGTTATTGTAGATAACAAAGCACATACATCACTACTTTTAAAGCTGTATCACTTCATTTGAGTATTGCCAAACAATCTGCAGTGTAGTTGAGTATATTACAAGATTATTAATGGCTGGAGCCCGTGAGAGATTTGTTTTCACTGTACATAACCATGTCTGAGCCAGAGCTGTTTGGGTGCTCCTACAGCAAGGCTACAGCAAGGCTCAGGCACTTTCCAAAACCCTGGCAGAGATGAATTGCCAGAAAGATTTGTTACTACTACTAAACACTCTGCTCAGTTTTACGGCCATTAAGAATCAGTCTCTTTAGCATTAAAACAAAGAGGGTTTGTATTTAGTACCTGCATTTGTATGAGGATACTCCACAGAGTTGTCTCCTGCCTCAACATGAAACAATCTTTGCAGACAGCTTTCTTCTCCAGTGGGGCTTGTTTGTACATAAGCCTAAACTATACAAATAATGAAGGACAGTCTTGTGTTGAGAGGAAGCTGGGCTGCTGGGAGAAATCAGGAGGACATCCTGTGGGGTGATGTTGCGTCCCTAACCTGATGCACTGTGTCTTGCTGGGTTTTGTTAGGATTTTCTGTTGGATGAAGTGGCATTTCTTGCAGCAAAGCCTTTCAAACCTCTGTAAAAGAGGATAAAAATCTACAGGGCTGTCTTGTTGAGAGCACTAGGACTGACATGTATCTTGGTTGTAAGAGTAGTGAGAATATTGTCCTATAACTCAGAACATGGAAAGAAGAATTCCCTGTTTTGCAGGTAATTAGCACAGGCTGCAGGAGCTGCAAGGCAGATGAGGGCTGCCTGAACCAGTAGGTGCCCCATGCTCACAGGGTGGGCTGGGCACCTCCTGAGCTCTAACAGCCAGAAGCTTGCAGTGTTTAAGCTCGATGAAGTGCTGCAATTTTATCTAGAGGTACCTGCACCCACTTCCTCAGAAATTTCATGAGGTCCTAACTAACCAGCTAACTCGGTGCTCCTACCTCCAAGCCTTCTCCTTCACCTTGTTTCACTGTGCTAGGGAGCACTCAGAAAACAATTTGATGTTCAAACCATGTAATGCTTTGAACAAGCAGAATTAGTACATAGAAGGCAACCATGACCTTATTAATGCCATATTTCTAGGCTCACACTTATAGTATTTCCCAAATACTCCCTCATGTTTCCTCTTCCTGTTACTAATTACTAGATTGTAATTCTCCACATCCATCCTGCAGCTGACTAGAACTGCAGAGCAGTCAGCTAGAGCAGAACAGTTGGTGCAATGCTGGCAGTTCACAGCATCAGACTTCTACTTGATAATGCAGAAGTATCTCCTCACATTTTCTGTAGCTGCAGCACTTCTAAACACTACTTGAATAAAGATAACAAACAAGAACTTTGAAAGAAACAGGGAGAACAGAATCATTCTTCAGCTCCATGCAAAGCAACAAGAGGGTTTTTTTTCAGCGCTGATTTTTTATATTGCCTTGCTGCCAGCACTGTGCCCCACTCTTACACAAGGTCATTCGTGCTCCAGAAATTATTTTGTTTTGCCCCCCCTTACATGTGCCAAGGAGTAGGATTGCAGTAGGATCGTATGATAACCTACAGGAAGCATGCACTAAACTCCTCTCCATCAAGCTTGGGGACATCACTCATGCCAACACAAAGGCACCCAGTTCTACTGCACAGGAGATCCCCCTGGATGTGGCAGCTGCCGTCGTGCCCACCGCCACCTCCCCAGGCTGCCATGGACCATGCCCCAGCTGTCACTGCAAGTCTCTCCAACAGCTCATGGTGGAGAAGGCAACGGCTGGGTCTTTCCACGGGATTCTGGGACTGCGTTCATCCAGGCTGCTTGTATCTGGCTGCGAACCTGCTCTTCCCGGGCTGCTCCCACCCGTGCTCTGCACCGCCCGCCCCGGGGCTCGGGGTTTGGCTGTGTGGTGGAGAAGACTCAGCACCGCTGGCCGTTCCGAAACGCGAACCGGCTCTGTCGGGCACGGCACCGACCGGCGGACTCCCGCGGACCCCGGCTGCCACCTTTATTCCGAAGAGCCCCGGTCTCGGACAGAAGAATCAACTTTTTTTTTTTTGTTTTAGTCTCAGGAGTCCGCGCCGCATCAGCCTTGCCAAATCCAAGGGCCACGGGGAGAGCGGTTTGGCAAATGCCCGCTGCTGGGCTCAGCTGCGGGGGGAGCTTTCACTCGCACTTTGCTGGCACCTCCAGGACCGTGCGTTGAGCCGATACCCGAGCGCCGTCCCGAGCGCCGCTCCCCCCTGCGCCAGCTCACCGCTGTCATAGAACGGTTTGGGCTGGAAGGGACCTTAAAGGGCATCCGGTTCCAACCCCCTGCCCCGGGCAGGAGCGCCCGTCGCACGCAGCACTGCCCG
>VWZI01020604.1:1870896-1892861 GCA_013396835.1 Psilopogon haemacephalus | reverse complement strand
CGCGCACCTGCCGCCGCGCACCTGCCGCCGCGCACCTGCCGCCGCGCACCTGCCGCCGCGCACCTGCCGCCGCTCCCTGAGCTGCGCCACCGCACCGCTTCTTGCTGTGAGCGGCACTGGCAGCCTGTGCCCAGATGGGCGCAGAGAACCTTCGCAGAGAGTGTCCCGCTGCCGGCTGCTCGGTTTCTGCCTTTTACCGTCAATTTAATCTCTTCTCCCGCTGCCGGCTGCTCGGCTTCTGCCTTCTACCGTCAATTTCATCTCTTCTCCCGCTGCCGGCTGCTCGGCTTCTGCCTTCTACCATCAATTTCGTCTCTTCTCCCGCTGCCGGCTGCTCGGCTTCTGCCTTCTGCCGTCAATTTCATCTCTTCTCCCGCTGCCGGCTGCTCGGCTTCTGCCTTCTACTGTTAATTTCATCTCCTTCCCGCATTGTTCCAGTCCTCTCTGGGGACAGTCTAACACCATCACCTCTCCCAGTTCTCGTGGGCCCTGCAGCGCCGAGGAGCTTGCACCTGAGGGTGCCCCTCCCAGTTGCCCCAGGTGCCTCCTTGGGCGAGCAGTTGGCTGGTCGTAAGCTGCAGCTGAGGCCTTCGTTGGCAAGGTTGAGGAAGTAATCAGCGTTTCCTTTGGTCACGCAGGAGCCGGAGCAGAAGTGCTGGGATGCCTGGCTGCAGTGAACGCCAGATGGCCGAGGCAGCTGTAAGGTAATGCCCTGTGGTGACACCACCTGCTCTCACAGCCCTCTGTCCCCCACACGAGTAACACGACAACACGTGGCACACACAGGCCGTGTGGGAAACCACAGGGTACAGCGTGGTGTGTGGCTCCCAGCTTCCCTCCCTTGGCCATGGAGCCATACAGGTGGGGAGTAGGACAGGTTCTCTTGGATTCACTCCACTTCCCAGGACAGTTCCTTCACAGCTGAAGCACAGGCCTGGGCGGAGGAAGAGAGACCTCCCTGGCATTGCCCGTCCCTGCTGCTCATTTCATCCACCGTTTGTCTTTGGCCACCTTCCAAAGCCAGAGAGAAAGACCGAGTGACCCTCTCTGGCTCTTCATCCTGTGCCCTGATGCCCTTGGCCCATCCTTATCCTTTGCCAGAGGAGCTGTTTCCTGGCTTGCAGCATCCAGGCCTTTGCTTTGTGTGGGGCCGTTCCCAGGTGGAATAAGCAACCTTCGTGGCTGGGCATCCTGTGCTGCCCCAGGCCAGGACAGTGGAGACTCAGCTCCTCAGCTGCCCACCTGGTAGGGGTTTGATGAATGTCAAAAGGGACCTGTGCCCATGCCCTGGGAGACAGAGATGAAAGTATATGATTTGCTCAGGGTTTGCAGCAATGTTTTAGTTGGTGTTTATTCGTGGTGTCTCTGCCAGAATGTGTCCTGGTGCAGGCAGTGAGCTGGTGAGCAGCTCAGCCTGCTTACCGTGGGCTGGGTGCAGCTGGCTGGCTGCTGGAGCAGGCTGGTGGCTGTGCAGCAGCAGTGGCAGAGTCACTGTTTGGTGTGTGGGGTGAGGGCACAGGGGCAGGAAATCTGTGCTGGAAACTTAGGGTTGTGGTTTCAGACCCTTATAGAGTACTTTGGTTTTATTTGTCCTCAGAAAGAGGACAAATTCTTTTCCTAACTCCACATACAGGACATTGTTTTACTGATTCTTTCACCAGAGAGTGCATTCTGAGTAGCTTCCCTTTTCAGGGCTTGCAGTGTTTTACTCTCGCTGAAGGAGTAATCAGGTGGATGTTCACCACCTGAGCTTTCGATGTGCCCACATCCATAGCAAAACACAGGAATGCAAACCAGCAGAGGGCCAAAGACCTGCTGGGGAAGACAGTAGTGCTGCAGGCTGCCCACAAGAACGGCCAAAAGGAAGGGTTTTTTTCTTCTTCTTTTAAAAAATGTTTTTAGACTGTGTGCCTGACTGCTTCAATGAACTTTGCATGAGGGTGAAGAGAAGCCTTTACTCTTTTTGTGGTGCTGTTGGCTGCTTACTTAGGTTGTATATTCCATCCCGTTGTTAATGTGGTTCCAAAAACGAGCAAGTGAGAGGACATGTACATTCTCATTACTAGTTATGTGAGGCAGCTCTCAGAGCAGAGGCTTCTTTTCCGCTGTTTGGGTCTGAACGTGCTGTATCTCCTTGAATGACAAAATGTTAGTAAGCAAAAAAGCCAAAGTTCTTTGTAGGAAGGCAATTGCTGCATAGCAACTGCACAGAGAGGATGCAGTGAAGCCTGCGTGTGTCCTCTCCGGTTGCTCTTTTTGTCCTCCTTTTCTCCGTGTTCTGAAATGTACAGAGCTGATTCAAGGTGCTGGAATCAGTTGCTTCATTCATTGCTACTAATACTCTAAGAAAGGGAAGCAAGCAGGGTAGCCTGGGCTTTGTGTTTTGGAAAGGAAGAGTAAAGGGGCTTTAACGTGCCATTTACACAGGGATGCTACAGCTGGGTTGGCAAAGGAGTGTGGCCTGTGAGGGGTGCGAGGTGTCTGGGAAAGGAGCAAGGTTACAGAAGCACCAAGGAGCAAGGTTACAGAAGCATCAAGACTCTCCACAGCAGCTGCCTTCTTCCCAGTCTCACTCAGTGTCTGTATCCATCTGAACAAATGTCTGCTGGCTTAAAACATAACCAGCCCTGCAGAAATGAACCACACCATAGCTGCCTAAACACAATTCAGCTTTGAATTCAGTGGGGCCACCATGAGGGGCAGTCGGCTGGGCAATAGTTACCTGGAGAGACAAACTAGCTTGTAGTGATCTTAGATAAAGCACTGGCCCCACTGGTTTAGCAGCAGGAGATCTGGGGAGTAATGGGGTTGTAAAGTGATTCATAATTGCCAATAAACAAAGTAAGGGTTGCTGTGTTGGGGAGTGTCTGTGGGAACTCTGCTGTGTCCACCCAAAATATGGGGGGCTGGGCTGGGCTGCCCTTACAGATGTGTCCTGCACAAAGCAATGGCAGCTAACAGCTGCCTGGGGACTGCAGGTGCCACTGCAGTAGGGTTGCCCTTACTCTGTGCTGCTTCACCTCTCTGTAGTAAGACAGAAGTTTGTAGGATGAAGGGCAGGAGCACAAGCAAGAAGAAGGCATCTTTACTGGGAGGTAACATCACTGAGTGGGAACCTTCTGAAACCTTTCCTCTGTAATGTGAGTGAGTCCCAACAGGCAGCCCTAAGTGCAGGCATGGACGGGTGGATGAGTCACTTGTGGAAAGCCACTGCCTTGCTCTGTGGTGCTCAGTCTCTGTGTGACAGAGGTAGGCAAACTCTGTTCTTTGTGTTTCTGGTTACACCATCCTGTGTCTCCGCAGTTATGGAAAGCTATAACAGTGAGTGACCTCAGTATCTAAACAAGACAGTGGAGGTGTGCAGTTGAAAAGGGAAGGCAGGATATGATATTTTCCCTGTGTCCAATAAAGGAGGAAATAGCATAGCCTTTTTTGGGTATTGAATCCTCTCTGCAATAATGGCAACAGGAAAGAGGTTTCTCCAAGTGTACAACAGTTCTGAAAGAGGCCAAAAGAGGCTCATGCAAATGAGTTAAGTGTGTGAACCAGGTGAAAGCAATTGCTGTGAGCAAATATAATCTTAATATTTTATTGCTTGTGTTTCTGTCATCCTCCTTGGTTCTTGCAAAATTCATTCACAGCAGATACTTCTGAACAATGCCCTTTTGTGTTTGTACCTTGCCAAATGGTGGAGTGAGAGCTGAGTGCCTGGAACGCATGAGCCATTCTCTGCAGCTGGTGTGAGGATCCTCCATGCCCTGCACTGCTCTCCAGGACAATTTCAACATGGTGTGCCAAGGGGCAGGTGGAGTTTTCCTTCACTGATCCATGAGGATCAGCAGGTGCTGGGAACGCACACGTGGAAATCCAGCAACCCTCCTTAAGCCCAAATGCCCTGTGGCATGCAGCGAGGCACTGCAAGGTCTGTGCTTGGCATGAACCACTTCACTGGCTGTGCTTTTGTGCAAGTGTTTGGGAAGGGTCCCTTCCATGTCAGCAAGGGGCAGAAACGGAACCAAGAGCTGGAGCTGGCAAGTGCATGATCTTCAGGCTTCCAACAGTGGCTTCTGAGAGGGCTGAGCCCATTCCAGGTTTGGTGAATGGGGACCTGGATGAGATAATTGGGAAGGCAGGCTGAGAATCCTACTTCAGCCAAGCTCTCTGATCTGAGCTGTTTCTGACAGCTGCCTTCTGAACCCTGCAGTCTGTTGTGGTCACTGGGTGCTGGGAAGAGCCTTAGCAGGGAACACTGGGCTGACTGACGCCACGCTTGCATGGGCCTCTGCACGAGTTGGGGACTTCAATCCCATGATTTAAGAAACTGGAGATTCTTCAGGAAATACCACTGTGTTTGGAGCTCCTTTAAGAGAAATGTGGGTCTTGGACACGGCAGAGGCTTGCCTGGTATTAATAGCTCCTTCCACTGCCTCTATAAAGGGCACTATCTTGGCAATGTGCAGAAAAGTCAGGGCCCGATCCTTCACTGCGCTTACAGCTCCCTTTGAGCCACAGATTCTGGCGGCCAGGATGTTTGCTGTCTTTCAGGTCAATTTTTCAGAGATATGAAAAGCTGAGATCATCCTGAATTTTATTCTGCACTTTCATATCTGCAGTTGGTCTTAGCTTGGTGCACCCATAAAATCTTAGTCTCAGTTTGGTCATTCAAAGTAAGTAGTACTGGTCCCTGGAAAGATTTCGGGGGCTACACCTTGAAGTCTCTCCAGTTGGTCAGTACATTGCAAGTGAAGTACTCGGGGATTGTTCAGTCTGTCAGCCGGTTGCACAGGTAACACGCGGTTGTCACCTGGCTCTTGTGTCTTCTTGTCTTGCTTATGAAGCTGACAGGTTGTGCAGAGTTAAAAACTCTAATTTAAAGGAAATTAGTTCCTGTCTACCACTTCTCCTTTCTGCTGAAACGAGTTTCTTGTCGGACACGAAACCCGCGGCTGGGGCCGCGGCGCTCGCTGCTCGCTCTTGTCGTGCTGCGAGAGGCTCAGCAGAGGGCGCTGTGGGGCTGCCTCCTGCGCGCGGCGCTGGGCGCTTGCCTCCCAGCTCGGGGTTAGCAGTGCCGAACGGCAGAGGTCTTGTTGCGGTGCCTTCGAGTTCCACGTGGTCTTGAAAGAAAACAAAACCTCCAACAATTCTTTCTCATGTGTTTGCGAAGCACAATTCGTGCAGCGCCCCTGCGAGGGCAGCTGCGGCGCCTTCCGGTGCTGGCCGTGCGACGGTCCCGGCTGCCTGCGCCTGGGGCGTGGAGAAGCAAACCGGGAAAAGCCGCGGCCCGGGGGTGCTTCTCCTGTATCCTCACACACCCCTTACCACCATCACCACTGGCTGTAGAAAAGACATAGTTTGTTCTCAGGACCTCGTGTGCAGTAGTTTCTGCTAGTGGCACTGGCTCTGGCACTGCTTCTAACTGTGCTGGAGCTGCCTGAACCCACCAAGTGCTTCACTGGGCAGCAGCTCGTGGCTGCGGTTGGGACCCGCTGGCTGTGCCCTTGCTGAGTGCCCCGCACGGCTGGCTGTGTCAGTATGTCAGTGGCCTGCACTCCAGATGCTGGGGCAGAGCAGCTTTCTGCTTGTGGAGGGCAAGTCAGCTACCAGAGGACATCTCTGGGCTGCTAGCCTGAAGATTTACCACTGACAGGTGGTGGGGCAGGCCTCTGCTCCTTGCCTTTTGAATGCTTATTTCTGATAATCGATTGTGTGGAGGCAGTCAGTGCTGTAGAACCTAACCTGCTCTGGCTTTGCATTAGAAAGGATGCCAGTTAGCTCCCTTCATCCAGGATTTTGGAGCTCCCTCTCAACTTCTCCTGACCCGTGTGCACTCTTGAGCTTTCCAGGACAAAATAAAACAAGTTAGCTGAGCCACCTGCCAATGGTTTGAACCAACTTGTTTGACTTTGCCCTAGAAGTGCTTACACAGGCAGTTCCTGCGTCTCAGCTGGGAGGTGTTACCCAGCAGGTGAGCAGCAGAGAGGAAAGGCTTTCCAAGTGGGCTGTGAGCTGTGTGCCTTGGGTAAGGGGCTTGGCATGGGCTGTGGGCTTTACCTGCTCCTCTGGTTCCAGTGGAGGAGTGCTATGAGAAGCTGTCCTGTCTCAGCTGCTAACTAGGGTGAGGTGTTCTGTGTGCAGCGATGCTGTGCCTGCAGGTGTCCAACAGAGCTGCATGTTGTGCTTTGCAGCTCTGGGTGGAGACACCACGGGAGAACCTTCTCCTGTTGTGTACTCCAGAGAATGAGGAAGCCACTTGGGGACACCAGGTTGAAATACTAAGGAGCTCTTTCCTCTTTTGGTGCTAGTAAGCTGGTGTGCCTGCTGTGCCGTGGAGCAGTAAGGACATTCTGCCAGTTCTGAGCCATACGGTATGGCTGGGGCAGAGCAGCTCAGCTGGAACACGTATCCTGCTCTTCACTTAATGTGTTGGGGAATATTGGCAGAGAAAACCAAAAATAAAGTAGATGATGCTGTGGAGCTCCTCTCCATGCAAAGAGAGGAGCTGCATTACAGGCAGAAATGTGTGTTTGGTTTGTGCTGTGTGCCGAGAGTTCATGCGCATCCCCTGCAGTACTCACCTGGTAAAGTTCACACAAACTGCACCATAAACTCCCTGTAACAGTTTTTATTAAATCATTTTCTCTGGTAACCAGGGAAAAGAGAGCTGCAAGGAGGTTAAAATCTGGGCTTGGCTTCCCCACTAATGACGAAGTCAGGCCCCAGAATTTGCTGAGACAGATGACAGGCTTTCGCAAGCAGGGCAGCCCTGCACCCCTCCTTCTCTGCTTGCTGCAGGCTGCAGGTGCACTCGAAGCACTGAGCTGCTCTTGGCCTTTGCTCACGCACAAGGCAGAGCAAGAGGGAGCAAGATTGTCCCATCAAATGCACCAGGGGAGCACCACCAAACCCTTCTTTGCTTGCACTGCTTGGATGATGCAGACTGCAGGGGCCCTGCAGCACTGTTGCTGGTGTTGTTGCAGCACTGGGTGGCTATTTGCAGTCTGCCATGCTTGGCTGGTTCCCAGGCAGAGCAGTGTGTGCTGAAAGGAAAGCTGTGGGAGCAGGGGTGCCATGGGCAGGTGTGGTTATCAGTGAGCCCATTCACTCACATTTGCTCTGTGCCTCAGATGAAGGAATGCTGGATGATGCTGGTGCCTAATGTGATCTTGGGCAAGTTCCTTACCTCTCTAAAGCAGATGTCTCCTTCTTGTGGCAGTCTGTCTGCTGACCTCTAGCCTTATCTGTTGTGTCATCCTTCGGCATTCCCACTGCTGGGATTTTCCAAGGGGAGGAGGGACAGGATGCCTTGCCTTTATGTCAGTCTCAGACAGCAACATCATGGGGCTATGGCATTTGCTGCACAGGGAAGCATCCCAAACCTTTTGGATGATTTTTCTCCTGCTTGCCCTTTCCCCTAGGCTTAGGCTCTTCAGGTGTTGCCTGACAAAACTCAGGAGGGGATTGTGTGCAGTGAAACTTTCTGGCTGTGGCTGTCGGTAGGGTTACCGAGAGTGCAGAGGGCCCTCGATCCAAACAAGGAGCAGACTGCTCACAGGCAAGTAGAAGCAGAAGATCCTCTGAGGCAGCACATTTCTTTCTGGAGCAACTTGCCAGCAAAGGAGGGGACTGCAGTTGGATAGCAGCTGGGCTGTTCTCTGTGTGTGTGCAGCTGGCCAAGCATCCTTCACATGAACACACCAACCTCTTGGAAAGATGCAGTTTAAGCCAGGTACTGGGATTCATTTACTGTCTGCACATCACAATGAGGACATAGAATCATAGGATGGTTTAGGTTGGAAGGGACCTCAAAGCTCATCCATTTCCAACCCCCCTGTGCCATAGGCAGGGACCTCCCACTAGAACAGGTCACTCAAGGCCTCCTCCAACATGGCCTTGAACACCTCCAGGGAGGTTGTGGAGCACAGAAGCACTGAATGTGACCAAAGATTGAAGATCACATTCAGTGCTTCTGTGCTCCACAACCTCCCTGGGCAACCTGTGCCAGTATCTCACCACCCTCAATGCAAACAAGTTCCTCCTAACATCCTGTTTCAATCTCCCCTCTGCCAGTTCAAACCCATTCCTCCTCATCCTGTCATCATCAGACCTTGTCAATAGTCCCTCCCCAGCCCTCTTCAGATTCTGGAAGGCCACTCCAAGGTCTCCTGGAAGCCTTCTCTTCTCCAGGCTGCAGACCCCCAACTCTCTCAGCCTGTCCTCAGAGCAGAGCTACTGCAGCCCTCTGAGCATCTTGGTGGCCCCAACAGAGGAGTGTGTAGGCAAGTTAAAGGCTCTTTCAAACAGAGGAAGACCAGAACCTGCTGCTCACTTTGATAGTTTCCAGCAGTGTTCTGCATGTTCACATAACAAATGTTGCTGTGGGATGCCTTTGTGTCCCTAACTCCCCTGGCTTCTTTCTGCCTCCTGTCAGTTCTCTGTCCAGTCCTTTCCTGGCCCTCTGCATACACTTACATGCATTCTGATCATCTTCCTCCTCCTTTCAGACTTGGGAGACATGGGCAGGTGTACCTTCAGCACGGTGCAAACCCTCATTTTCTTGGGAAGCCTTGCTCAAACAGCAGGCAGTTCTAAAGAATCAGGGTGCAGAAGTCCAGCGTTAGATGGTGTGGTGCTGTAGGGCAGCAGACTGGCCAGCAGGTGCTGAAAGCAGTGACCACCTGTGGCACTGTAGGGCAGCAGACTGGCCAGCAGGTGCTGAAAGCAGTGACCACCTGTGGCACTGAAGGACAGCAGACTGGCCAGCAGGTGCTGAAAGCAGGGACCACCTGTGGCACTGTAGGGCAGCAGACTGGCCAGCAGGTGCTGAAAGCAGGGACCACCTGTGGCACTGAAGGACAGCAGACTGGCCAGCAGGTGCTGAAAGCAGGGACCACCTGTGGCACTGAAGGACAGCAGACTGGCCAGCAGGTGCTGAAAGCAGGGACCACCTGTGGCACTGAAGGACAGCAGACTGGCCAGCAGGTGCTGAAAGCAGGGACCACCTGTGGCACTGAAGGACAGCAGACTGGCCAGCAGGTGCCATTCATCAAACTTGCTTAGGTGCTTTGTGCCAGGCTGTGGCGCACAGAACATTTTTGGCTGGAGAGTCTCACATTGGGTCCTGTAGTTTCTCAGGAACCGCTCAAGGGGCTGCTGACAGCTCAGACACGTTGCTGTTCCTCCACCTGAGCTGTTGGCCATTCAAGCTGAGCCGAGAGCAAATCTTTGGAGCTCTCTGGAAGCCAGCAACAAATCCAAGAACCTTGTTTAGCTTGGCTGTGGCTGAAGGGTGCATCTCCTTGTGAGGCTTGGCTTACTCCTGTGATTCACAAACGTCTGCTTCTCTTCCCTGACAATTGCTGAGATGACCTCTTGAACTAAAGGGACAAGCATCATCTTCTGAAGTGCTGGTGCTTCTCAGAGGAGCAGGGGCAGGTATGTGCAGCAGGCCAAGGCTGGGTGTGCTGGATGAACACCTGCGTGCTGCCATGGCTTCGTGTCTTCTCTGGGCACCCTGCACAGCTGCAGGTGGGGTTCAGGGTGCTCAGCCCCTAAGTCTAAGGAGCACGAAATGCTCTGCAAGGACTGGGAAGCAGCAGGTATGAAGGTGTTCCCCCTGGTACCTGATGTTCAGTGCTACCAATACTGAACACCCTCAGGAGCTGAGTGCTTCTGCTGGTCTCTAGTCACAGTTTTGTCCATTTTCATCTACACACCTCCTGCCTGTGCTTCCCACCTAGCCACTGTGCCCCGTGCATGTCTTAGCTGCCCTGGACAAGGCACACACAGACCCGGGCAGGAGTAGGGGCTTCCTGTAAATGGCAACCAGAGGGCCTAGCCCATCCCTGTGGCACAAGCTTTTAAAGTCCCATTATTGCTCTGAATCACACCTTTGTCTCCACACCCTGAGTCACGTATTAAAATAAAACTGTGGGAAATAATAAACCCCAGTTATATGAATGTGTTTTTTATTATAAGAGTTCTTAAGGGTTTTTTATTAGTGCTTTGAGGCCAGCTCATCATCTTTTGTTATGTTCATTGCAAAAGGCTCTGCTCCAATCCCTGATCACTTGAAGGGAAAGGAACTCGGCGCACAGAGAGGAGCAGCTCCTTGCTGGCATCCATTCTCTTGTCCTCAGCATGCCTCACAGTCCTTACCACAGCTGCTCTACAACAGCCCTCCGGGGTGGGTGGTGTTCTGGGGAGGTTGACCAGGCAAGTCTGCAGAAGACAGCTCGTGTGAGGGGGGGTCAGGGTGAGTTCTCTTGAAGTCTCATGCGTAGCACTGGAGCTTGTGGCCTCTGTGGCTCCAGCTGCTCCGGCTTGCAGATTGGAAACATTCTGCAACTTTGCCAGAGTCCCATATTTTATCCACAGCAGAGTGAGGAGTCTTTCTCGGTCTCAGAGGAGTAGCAGATTGGAGGGGGCAAGGGAGACAGGTGGCAGAAGTCTTGTTTGTGTCTGGCAATTAGAAAAGCAGGTTGGAAAGCAATGATGGCAAAGTTGTGTTTCTGTTATTTAGGCTTTGGAGAGGGGGAATGGTGCAGCCCTTTCCCCTTAAGTGGGAAATTACTTTGCAGCTTCAGCTTTAGACCCTACTCGTTGACCGTGCCAGTACCAGGACTCCTGACCCCTTGATTAAATATCATCCATGCAGTTTTCTTTCACCCTCCAGAGCAGCTGAATGCACAGAAGCTAACTGTGTCCTATCAGCATTTCACTGGAGCCTGGAGTCACACCAAAATAAAAGAACTCATCTGTGCAGCTCTGGCCTCCATTCCCAAACCTCTTCCTTTATTCCCTCCACGTCTCCCTATTTTCTCAGAGGGCAGCACAAGCCTTAGCTTAGGAGTAGTCAGGTACTGGAGATCTTCCTCTCTTGTAGGACATGCTGCTTTCTGCCATCCCTGCCACACACTCGGCTCGGTCACCTGAACTTCTTTTGGTTGTTTGAAGAGCAGGTGCATCTGAGGCTGCAGCTTGCAGCTGCAGTGGAGCAGAGGAGTCAGAAGCTGTCCTGGCAGCCGTGTGGGGAGAGGCTGCTGCAGTCTTCATCACAGACTTGCTGGATCCTTTTTCTGAAGCTTCCCTCAGTGGCACTACTCCAAAGGGTGGGTTTCTTTGTGGTGTGGGCTTCTAATCATCCACAGTGGAGCTGCTGCCAAGCTGGCAGATCGTAGGGCACCCAACCACCGCATCCAGCGACAAATGACTTCTCAGTCTTTCTGTGCATCTGCTTCTGCTGTTTCTGGACATGCAGTGAATGTCCCCTGGCTGACCATCCACAGATCCTTTTAGTAACATTTTTCCTTCATTGAATGTCTTTTGTGATGTGTATTATTCTTTCCTTAGTAAGCCATGCAGGATCTAAAACTGTGGCATCCAGCTGATGTCTGAGGATGGCATGTGTTCTTAACATTATTTTGAGCTGTAAACTCATTAAATGAGGCATTTTCTGCTTCACTGCTAGGAAATAAATAGAAGTTCCTGTCAGGTAATCAGAATCCCAGGAAGAGCAAGAAACTGGCTCCTGAAAGGCCTAACAGACCACCAGGAAAGCCCCATGCAGACCGCACGTCTGGAAACGGGCATCATCTCAAAATGATGTACACAGTGGCTGGGCTGTCTTGTCCTTGGTTTGATGTGCAGCAGCCTGTCTCAGAGGGTGTTCTAAAGCTTTGTTCCAACATGGATAATTCTAAACCCAAATTCTGGTTAATTTTTCTGTGGTTTCATAAAACTGAAGCTAACTAGAGTGCATTTGCATTTCTCTCTCTTGCCACAGTTACAAGCAGGTGCAGCAGTAATGAGAGTGAATTTCACTGAGTAGCAAAGATTCAGCAATGTTTGTCCTTGTAGGTGAAGGACAACCAGCGCTGGAGATGCAAGATCGCTAGCTCCAGCTGCTTGGCCTTTCTTGGCCTCCTTTCTTTGCGTCTCCAGAGTCTCTCAGGAGACCACATGGCCAGGTGTGTGTTCTGAGGTGACAAGGGCCAGTGCTGCTTTCGTCCTGAGATGTTTGGCAGCCAGAGATGTCCGTGCTCTGGCTCTCCCCATGGAGTTTTCAGTTCACCTTTGTTCCCCTGAAAACTGCTCCCTTGAGTCCCAGGCTTGTCTTTTCCTTCCTCCTCCTCCTTTTCAGTGGAAGGGGCACTCATGTTGACTTTGAGACTTAAATTAATTTGTTTCTTCATGTTTTCCATCCTCCTGACAAAGGTGAGAAGGAGGTGGAAAAGCTGTGAGAGGCCCAAAGCCATGATACACTTGTGTGGGATTGGAGACACAGCTTTTCCCCTCCTGGTGGCTACAGCAGGGCAGCTGCTGCAGCCCTCCTTGTGTCCCCGTGCTAACCTCTCGTACAGCAACAAGCTTGCTTGCTTGCCTTTTTTTTAAAACCTCTATCTATCTATCTGTATCTCTCTCTATATATCTGTCTGCCTGTCTGTCTCTCTATCTGCACTGGTTGACAGTTCCGCTGCATTCTGTCTGAAAGGTGAAAGAGCTTGGAGTGGGAAACCTGTCCCACAGAGGTGCCCTGAGAAAGCATCCTGAGCTCTCCTGCTGCATCTTTTCCTTGTGACGTGTGTTCTGGGTCACAGAGCAGTAAAGCTCTGCTCTGTGACCCAGAAGGCTTGAGCAGACCAGTGCCTACCTGGCAGCTTTCTTGGGGTTTTGTTAATTCCATGTGAAGTTGCTCACTTTAGGCTGCCTTCTTGCCTATCTTGCATGTTGCTGGTACACTGCAGCAGCAGGGGGAACAGAGCAGGGCATGTTGCTGGTACACTGCAGCAGCAGGGGGAACAGAGCAGAGCACTGCAGCAGGTGCACTGCAGCAGCAGGCTGCAGCTCTGGCTGGGAGGCAGCATCTAGCATTGAGGTGGAAAAGAGGGATGAGTTCTGAACAGAGACTAGAACTGAGTCTTACTTTAACAGTTGGGTAGTCCTAATTAATAACTGTGTTCTGATTTTAGTGGCAATGACAGGCAGCTCACCCTGGCTGCTTGAGAGGCAATGCACAAATAGCCATATTGTGCCAGGAATCTGGAGCTGTGACGGGAACCATAAAAGTCTCTTACTAGATGGGCTGAATTTGAGTCTGTGCTCCTTGTGATGCTTCTGAGCATCTTTTCCTGGTATGGCAAGAGAAGAGCTGCCCTCTTCCTGTCTTCTGGCTGCCTGTGCCACAGACTGAGGGAGAAAACTGGCAGGAGAGGCAGAAGAAATATTGCACATGCTCCTTTCCCTCTACTCAGAAGCAAGCTAGGCTCGGTGCTTTGCTCTCTGAGACAGTTTGCTTTGTTTTCCTACGCTCTTCCAAGGATGTTTTTAAACCAGCTGACCAACCGAAAAGATGCCAAACAACCTCCAACACTCTGCTCTGTCCCCCCCAACCCCCACCCTACAAAACAAACCCAAAAGCATAAGGCAGCCAACCCACACCAGCAGCCAACTCCACATTTGCCCAAAGCAGGCCTATTTCTCTTTTCTTTGTGTGTGAGGTGTTGTTGATAATGCAGCCGAATAAAATCTGCCTGCTTTCCATTATTTACACCTTGCTGGTAACCCAGAATCCCAGAGGGATTTCATCTACTTTTCCAGCACTCTTCACCCTGGGAGAGTAGATAACCTGGGCTAGGCACATTCAAATTTAGCCTTTTCTTCCTTTTTTTTTTTTTTTTTCCCCCTTCAAGCACCGTTTGTGATCTGGTTCTGCTACAGGAGCACTCAGGAGTCAGAAGATGTGTTTTGCTTCAAAGACAAAGGCAGATACAGTTTGCTTACAGGAGAGCCATTTGAGCTCTTCTACTAGCCCTGCTGCAGGATTTGCAGAGGCCAGTACAGAGCTTCAGCATCTTCAGTTCTGAGGTGTTTCGTGCAGTGAAGGTGCCAGAGGCTAAGTTCACTCGGTGTGCTGGCCTTCTGGCATTTCTCAGCTGTTGTGGATTGTGTGCAAAGGAAAATTGTCAATTTTATTTGTAACTTGTCAGCAGCACCTTTGATGAAAAGTTAGCATCTGAAAAGTTTTCAGTGCTAGAAGAAGTTGTAGTAACGAGTGG
This sequence comes from Psilopogon haemacephalus, assembly GCA_013396835.1. NCBI lineage: Eukaryota > Metazoa > Chordata > Aves > Piciformes > Megalaimidae > Psilopogon > Psilopogon haemacephalus. Next base: position 1,878,807 of record VWZI01020604.1, on the reverse strand, counting down.
GCAGGTGAACGTAAACATGAATGGAAGAGTTACTGCCAGAGGTTTTGAAGTATAAACCCCCCTAGATACGGTTAACTGGAAACTGTTTTGGGCTCAGTGAATGCCAGTGAAGGATCAGATTTGGTAAATGGTGTTTGAGGTCTTGAGATGCTGGCAGACTGAGCGCTGGTCTCGGTGAGAGGCGTTTGAAGGACTGGGCTCCAAGGTTTCATCTCTAGCTTTGGGTGAGTCGGTGTGTGCTGCACGACAGCAAGGCTGCTGTAGTAATTATTCATTAGCTTTAAATAATAGGGTAATTATGAAGGTAAAATTCATATACCCCAACACACCCTCTTTTGCTAGCTTTTCAGTTTCTGAAGAATGCCTGCAGCCCTCTGCTCTGTGCTGTGAAGCAGGGCACTGCCCCTAGTCATACCCGCCCGTTTCTTTGCTTTTTGTGTGCTCCTTGCAAGAACCAAGCTGGGGTGAAAAGGTGAATCAGGGAGGCAGGCATCTGAGAGAATAAAGCTCAGACTGCTGTGGCTCCAAGGATAACGAGGGTCCCCCCGGTGCCCGTGGGCTGCTGTCTCCCTGAGAAGTACTGCATTGTCTCTTCCAGCTCCTGCTCATGGGGCAGAAAGCAGCTAGCAGAACGGAGGCGAAGAGACAAAGTGGCAGTAGTTTGGGAAGACAAGCCCCAGGCTGGGCATCTACAGCCCAGCTGCCGAACCAACAGGCACTCGTGGGTGGCACAGCATGGCATGGGCAGAATAGACAGAGGCTGAGTGCTTCTGGACTGGCCGATTCCTGGATCTGACCTGTGGATCGAATACGATCCTCTCTAGAGATCCCGAATCTCCACGCCCACAAAAGTTGTTCTGACCTTGTACCTTGTGCCGTGGGACTGCAGTCCATGCCACGCTCTGGGCGTGCTTCAGGGGGCCTGTGCAGCAGCTGCCGTTTGCTGCACCCCTGCAGGACTGCTGCAGGGCCTGGCGCAGGGAGCGCTGCGTGCAGCCGGGGCCGTGCAGCCCTGCGGGCCTGTGCACAGGCTCAGGCTGCGCTCCCGTGCCGCATGCCCATAGCCCTGCCGCTGACACCGAGCCCCGGGGGTGTGGGTGCAGGGGAAGGAGGCTCGGCAGCGCTCTGCCTGCCGGCATGCCCATAGCCCTGCCGCTGACACCGAGCCCCGGGGGTGTGGGTGCAGGGGAAGGAGGCTCGGCAGCGCTCTGCCTGCCGGCATGCCCAGGGCACGCCGCTGCAGCCAGGCTCTCGCCAGAGCTGCTCGGTTTGGCTGCCCCTGCAGCTGCTGCTGGGGGCTCCCTCCCTGCTCCCGCCGCTGTGAGCAGCTGCTGTGAGTGCCCGGGAGGCAGAACTGAGCCTGCCAGGGCACGCAGAGCTCGGGCCCTGCACAGGGCATGTGCCGGGGGTGCCTGTGCCTCGCAGGTGAGTTCTCAGAGCGCTGAGCTGCCGGGGCAAAGGGCTTCCTGATGGCACATATGCAGCGCCCCTGCCGTGAAGGCGGGTGTGCAGCCGTGTGGAGGGTTGGGCACTACGAGAGTACTTGGGACCTTACTGAAGTAAGGTGGGATCCCTGTGAGAAATACACTACATGAAATGAAGAAAACCTGGAGCTGCACAACAGTGTGAGCTGTGTGCACGCGTAAGAGATCAACACTGAGCTTGCTCCTCTGCGTGTTCCTTGGGCTGCACACTCACGTTTCACACCTACAGTCTGGAGGTGCCCATTGTGCTCAGCCTTTGGTTATTTCCATTTCATAACACCGAGGTGGGGTTTTTTAGCAGCACTCAACTGAGAACAGGTGAGAGCTGAGCAGCTCTCTAAAGGGCCCCATATTTATCTCTGTTAGTGGATTACTTCAGCAGTGGGCTCTGTTCTCATCACAGGCCTCACCCTAGCACCACAGAAACCCCAAGCTGTCCCGAGAGGCATCTCAACACCAGAAACACAGCTTCCAGGTCCTAGGGACTGAGGCCTTTGCATTTTCAAAGCAGCTCTTCCATGCTGGAATGCCTGGCTTTGGACTCTGATGACCACTATGCACAATCACCGATGCAGTCTCCACAGCCACCCTTGGTCCTCAGCACCTCTGCCAGGCTGGCAGGCCAGATGCCTGGCAGCTAATGTTGCTGAGCATCTCAGCCTCACAGGGATTGCATCTGGCCCAAATTCCTATGGGAATCAGGCAGGCATGGACCTTTTCTTGTTGCCTTTCAGTGCTCTGTGTTAAGAACAGCATCCTTCTTGTGTTGCTCTGAGATGATTGTTGCCATGTCAGTCCCTCACTGCGGAGGTTAATGGCCGTGGAAGGCAACACAGCAGCCCTTGTGGCAAAGCAGAAACCCTGTCACACTCTTTCCTCTCTGATGCCCTCAGTTTTAACAGCTGTCATGGAGAGGTGAAAAAACAGCTTTGGTTTCTCTTAGTGACACTGGGCAGTGAACATAGGGTTCTTCCTGTGGAGTGAATCCAATCAGTTTGTCCCTTCTCCTCTTCACCTGTGATTTCATTTATTTATTTATTAGAAATACTTAACGTGTAGAAGTTGAATTATTTTGTAGATGGAAATGAATAAAAATTAGATTATAGACTCTGAGAAAACTGGGATTGTAAAAACAGGACTCTCATAAAATGAGTGTCTGCTTATTAAACAGGATTAGCTGTGCCGTGCTGGTGTGCAGTGAGCACAAGCAGCAAACAGCTGATGTTCTCACCTCTAGAGAAGGGTGTCCTGTCCTATTCCTTATGGTCTCCTGTACCATAACAGCCCAGGTTCAGTTGAAAGCTCACTTAAAAAAATAAACCATTCCCTGCCTTCTCCCCCTCAACATTTTGTGTAGAAAACGAGCAACATTGCAAATGCTTTAAACAGGAAAAGCTGCTGCTAAAGTAAAAGGGGAAAAAAGAGGAAGGTTTTCTTGCTTAATGAGGAAGTGGAAGTTGATGTGAAGGACGTTTTCCTTAAGAAAAGGTTGGTAAGCATGAGGCAAGGTGGTCTGCTTGTGCACTACACACAGCTCCTGCAGCATCCCCCTGTAGCTGCATGTCTGACAGAGCTGGTATCCAGCAGGGACTGCAGGCAGTGAGGCTCTGCATGGTGCTCTGGGCAGGGGGCGAGGGTCCTGCAGCAGCCACGCACCTAACACCAGTGATAGCTAAGGGCTGTCGAAGCCATTAGCTCTGTGGGGTTTTCAGTCTCTGCATTGCCTTCTCGGGGGACCAGGAACAAGCTGCAGAAATCTGTGTTGCGTTGTGCGGTCCAGACGTGACCTATGCAGATAACAATTCATTGGGAATGTTTCAGTGCTTTGTTCCAAAAGGGCTTTTGTAGAAAGGTTGGGGGCAAATGGCAACCACACAACTCCCTGTGCTTTCCTGTTCTGCTGCTTTGTCACTTTACAGTGCTCCTTACAGTTATCATTGTCTTTCCCCACATCAGGACTTCGCATGAAGCTTAGCAGCTGACTGCCACAGAAGTTTGGCAGCTGTTCTTTTTTGGGCATTAGTTTACTTCTTCATCCCAGAATGCATGCTAAGATTTTTCTGCTGATGATTCTAGATACTCAGTTTAATTAATTACAGTTTGCTAAAAAGCCATGTGAAATAGTTGGTCTTCACCTCCCCAAAAGAAAAACAGGAAAGAAAAAAGGATCCCAAACATCTTTACAGTTGTGAGTTGTATGGGCAAGCCCCAGGAGTACATATAGCAAATGCTAAAGATTTTTCCTTGTGGAAAAGGGGGCTCAAGGAGGAATTCTTTTATACTTTCCTATGCTTGCTTCTCAGAGGTATGCATCAAAAGGGCAAGGTCAGTGGTTGCATGTTGTACCAAGGCATGTCAGCTAAGTAGCAGGACATTTCCACCTGGAGAGTGGCCCAGCAAAGGCAGTCCAGAGACTGCAGACCCTCCCTCTTGGGCATGTTCAGCTGCTAAGCCTTGATCAACCTGCACTAGCTGACCCTGTTCTGAGCACAGGAGTTGGTCTGGAGGCCTCCAGAAGTCCTGTCCAGCCTCAGCCATTCTGTGATTTGTGGTTCTGTGGATCTTAGCTCCATGTATGATTTTTTTGTAGGGCACGCTGTTCCATACTGTGATGCCAACATGGAAGCTGTCTCCTCCTGATGATGACCGTGAGCAAATGGGTGAGTGCAGCACGGGTGTTTTTAAATAGACTCAATCTTAGGCATTATGTGTTTGAATTATTGTAAGCATAAAGTTTGATCTTGTCTCTTGTCATTCCCTTGCCCTTTCATTGATGGTTACAGTCAGTTTAAGAATTTTCTGTCCTATTTTCCTTCATATAGGAAGGATCAACAGAGTGAAATTGTCCTTAAGCACTACCAGTTTCAGTCATTTGGCCAGTGTGGGTCATGCAAAGCCCAGGACTGTGAAATTGAGGTTTTCTTTGTGAATTAGTAATGGTTTTCTCCCCGTTTCCCAAATGTCCCCATTTATGTACCAAAGTCTCTATGAAAATTCAGGTCCATTTGGAAGGATGTTGTTGAGACTAAGGAATTGGTATTCAGAGTGGTCAGTTCTTGTAGATTGTCTTTTCCATGATGACCTGCAAATAACTGCTGTGATTATTATGTTTGCTACTAAATTTCAAGTAATAGATCTGAGGCCCATTTAACAAGTTTCACTGGCCGAAAAAGGGCTTGTTCTTACTCTATAGTTATTGAGCAAGCTAAGGAAAAAGAGTGAACCCCCTCTGCTCTTTTGCAGCTGTTACATCTCTGGTGATGGGAAATGTTATTGTAAAGCTGTAGGAAGTTTATCTTTGGTCTGAGCAATTATCTGATGGGCACCTTCTTTCATCCCCCACTATCTTGTCTCTTGTCTGGCTTCTTCATTTTCTCTCCTTTCCTGAGAGCCGAAGAATAATTAAAAAAGACAAAGTCTCATTAAAATGCAGTTAGTTACATACGTGTGCTTTCACAACTGCTTGTAACAGACAGCTGTGCTTGTGGAGCCTGCTGCTCTTACGAGTGTTCTGAAATAACTCTACATCTGGAAAATGCATCTTGTGTGGACAGACAAAGCCCTTCCCTTCCAGAGGTAATTTCTATCCTGACAGTGCCTGATTCAACATGCTCGGGCTACCTATGGGGAGGAAAGCTGGGGAAAGGAGAAGCATGTGTAGAGCCTGAAGAAAATAGTCAGTTATTAAAACAATTTAGCTTGCCATTAAATCTCATCATTTTGGAATATAAATAGGTTGTTCTCCCTTTTGCCTCGTCTGTCGTTTCATTATAGCAGAAAGCTTGGTGCTGAGCAGCAGAGGCAGGGCAGCCTGGCAGTCAGAGCAGAGCCAGAAGCCAGGCTCTCCAGGTCTGGCTCCAGCAGTGCCAAGCTCTATCATCCTCTGCAGCTTAGCAAGGCTCTGCGTCTGGCTGGCTGCTCCCCGAGTGCCGTGTAACTACACGGGATGCTGAGAGGTTTAATTAGAGTTAATTCCAGCCTTTCAAGTGCTCCGTGTCTCTCAGCTGAAACGTGCTGTGCAAGTGCGCGGGGTAATTACGCCCCTGCGTCTGCGTGTGTCTGATACATCATTACCGAGCACTTACTAACCACCTTCGGACCCCCCGGTCCCTACTGCTGCAAAGCTTTGCTGGGTATTTAAAGCTGGGCCCTGTGAGCACTCTAAGTCGTTAAACTAATCCTGGCACGGAGGCGTGGGGGTTTGAGAATGGCTGCTGGTAGATAGTCACCACAGTCTGGCTGCTTTGATACTTTGACCACCTTGAATCGTGCAGTTAGGAGTAGGATGGGTTGGATTGCTTTCAGCCGCGGTGGAGAGGCCCCACGTAACAGTCTGTGGAGGCCCTGCTGATGGCTTCCTTGTAGCTGGTCGGGCCTGACCCAAGCAGCATCGCAGAGCAATTGGTTAGGAAATTACCCTGGCAGCGCAGGCAGTCGGTGCCTGGTGCCTCCCTTAACCATTCTGGCCAGGAGCTGAGCTACCTTCTTCCTGCAACAGGCCACCGCCTGCTTCTTCAGCTTTTTCCATCTGCAACACTGAAGTCTGGGGCAAGGCAAGACACCAGGGATGCCATGTGGCACATGGCAGCGTGCAGGCTCCTTGGGCAGGAGAGAGCTCTGTTGTTTCCAGAGGGAACCGCTGCTACATGAGAAATAAAAATAACTGATTGTAGCAGAAACTTCCTGTCCCAAGGACAACAGCATTCAGAAAGTGTCGAGTTATAAACTGTGCTTGTACTTTAAGATGGATTTGAGCATGTGCTTGGGCTTTTCTCGTTGGCTGAAACAGAAGGGCAGCACTAGCAAAGGAGATCAGACCGTTTGGGGATAATGGCCTGCCTTCAATGAGCTGATTGTTTTACGGGCAGGTCATACTCTTTGTGTCCTCGCTTGCCATGTGCTGTGAAGCCTGACTCCACAATGCTGTAACCTGCACTGTGAAGGTGTCTGGAGAGACAGTCCCCATTGGTCAGTGCCACAGCTGGGGTGAAGCTGCCTGACCTCGCTGTTGGACCTGCTGTCTGGAGAGCTGCTGGAGCTGCTTCCACGTCTTCCTGTTACAGAGTAGGTTGGAGCATAAATTAGAGCAAAGTCCCTCAGAGTGGCCACCTTTGTGGTACAGTTGTCTGTGTCCTAACTGTTAAGCACCATTTGATGATCCTGATGGATGTAGGACAGGGTCAGGCAAGGTGAGCTTTGTGGTCTTTGTCCCGTGGACTGCTTTCCTAGCACAGACCAGATGTTAACTGCAAGATCCCAAACTTACACAAAAAGTGTTTTTTAAATCCAGCCTGATTAAGGTCCATTAACATGGGAACTCCAGGCTGCCAGCAAGGTGCCACATGCTAGCCGGCTGCTCTTTTCAAGTGGGAATCCTGTCTTTGGCTCCTCTGGCATCTTGTGTATCTGTTTGCTAGGATGCACACATTTTGCAAGGGTCGTTGGCTAGAAAGTGTTACTGGAGGCACTTTGCTGTTATCAGGAGTGGAGTGGTGCTGGCACATTCTCAGAGCAGCAGTAGGCACAGATACATCTGATGACCCCAGCGGTTCCTTGTTTCTCCTTTGCTGTCTCTGTCAGCCTGTGATGTCTGCTTCAACACCTAGGATTTGAGACCTGGACCACAAAGCAAACCCTGATTGTGCTGTGCTGTCCGATGGGTGCTTGGGGTCTGATGGCTCCAACACCATGCTGGGCAGACAGCAGTTTGCTGTCCAGCACATCCCTTCTGCCCTTTGAGAAGTAGCCTGGATGTGGATCTCGTTGAGCCATTAACGAGTGTGGAGTCTGACAGGCTGAAAGGGCCTGCAGATGGGTGCTACACTTCTGCAAGTGTTGAAGTCTGTGGCTGGAAAAGATACAGAATGAAGGGGTCAGAGAAAGACAGTGTGCAGTGCTGGCTCTGTCTTTTAGAGTTCAGGATCAAAAAGGAAGAAGGAGGAATATGTCACATTGCAGGTAATTAAGGATTCATCAGGAAATAAGGAACACTTGGACCCTCTCATAGCTCTGAGGACAAAAGGTGAAGAGTATCTGGTATAATATCTTCCATATGTGGCCTGCTAATGAGTGTTGGGGGGCGGGAGGGAAATGAGAGATCTGGAAAGCTGAATCAAAGATAATGGAAATGGCTTTAGCTGGATGAGTTTGCTGGTAGGCTTTGTGCTTTACACTTGGAAAATAAGCAAACAGTTTTGATGCATTTGTAAATGAGGGCTGGCCAACCTGCCCGGCTAGCCCCGAACATTTAATGATCTATAAAGGAAGAATTATGGGTTTGATTTTCCTTCCCCCCCCCCGACCCTTTCAGGGCCCGAGGCTGCTGGAGCCCCAGGGCTGCTTTAGAATAGGCATCGTCGCGGCTCGGTGCTGACAGACGGCCCCGTCCCGGTCGGTATGGGCCCCTGTGCCCAGGACAGAGGCCACC